>OZ002744.1:84122231-84228105 GCA_963924295.1 Dioctria rufipes
AAAAACCGTGATCCTGCAAGAATCTACGGAGATCCTGTGACACTAGCCAAGCTATAAGGCCACGTCACCCATAACGCACGGGGATGATATCATCTGTAGGCGCCTCTGCTCCAGGCGAGCAAGCGTTCACCCCATTAAGAGTGAAAAGACAGCATTAAGTGACTTAGACCTCCAGATTGAATTCAGGGGAAATTACTAGGCCTAGGGCCCCGTCAGAAAACAGAAGACCTAACAAAAATACTTCGTTCCAGGATTGAAAGGATCTCGAAGTCGGCAAAAGCCCTCCTTTCAATCTCATCCAAGGGAATTAAGACGGCAGGAGCGACTTAGTAGCGAAAAATAGTCTTGAAGGGAATACTCTAAGAAGGCTAAAAGCCCACCTAAGTCTAGATAATTTTTTAGATAAGTTGTTAGAAAGAGCACGGGAATCCGATAAGCTCACTGTCACGCAATGCGGCGCTCTTGACCACAGATTAAGTCAGAGCAGATAGCAGAGGCTGACCCATATAGAAAAATTTAAAAAGATACAGAGCGATTCAAACAGGAGCTTATCGAATTCGCCGGGCTTTCACGTTCATTATTTATAGTTTAGACCACAGCCAGTGTACTTGAAGGTGTTGAAGGAGAAGAAAGTGTCAGTGATATCAGTGCTGAAGCGTCTGAACAAAAAAACGCCGAAAGCCTCCTCAGTGTCTGGTTAGAAGTATCCTTCACGGATTCTAGTCCAGAACCAAGCCCTGAAACCCAAAAGGCAACAGTAGACTATCCTACAAAAGTTTAACAAAAAAACATAATCACAATGGTAGACTATACAAAGGTGGCCAAGCTCACGGCACAACTAGTTCCTCTGTTTGCGGGTAAAAATGGCTCACAGTTAGGTCGTGAGCTCCAAACATTTATTGGCTGTTGCAAACAGGCCTTACACTGTTTAAATGAGGAAGAAAAAGCAGCCTTCCTACATATCTTGCCCACAATTCTTCGTGGCGATGCCTATCAGCTGTTTGCTTCGGACGTTCCAACTACTTTTAGTGAGGTGGAGGAACGTCTGAACAGAACCTATCTACCACGAGAGTCATATCAAGAATTGGTTAACAAATTGATCACAATGAGGCACAACCGGTTGGGAACTCTTACTGCCTTCATAACAAGAGTGAAGCAGTTGCTGATGCTTTGCAACGATTCAGCGGTACTGAAGTACGGAGCAGTATCGTGTCCCTAGTAAAAATGCACACATTATCCATATATAAAAACTTTATTTAATTAAACTAAGTCGAACAAGAACACACTTTGAGCTTCTCCGACAAACTATCTTAATTCACCTCCAAAAAACTGAGTAACCTGATCCACCGAACCAGCCGTGCTCCTCACTATACAACTAGGCGGAAGCGACTTTGATACCCAGTGACCAGCGCAATACCTTGCAATAATCACAAAGTATTACGTCAGTCACTGCCGTCAGCTGGAAGCCCCAATACTGTATGTAAACAACAGTAGGCCCAGCTGAGTATTCCACTATGCAAAGTGAATTACTTAACCATGACTCAATGCCTAATTACAAACAGCAGTGGATGCGACAGTTGTTAATTAAACAATTCGCAATCGCCAGGCATTTCACTGTGCGAAGTAAAATGGGGTGGTTATTGCAAATGACTTAATTACCCGTACACTTGCTACCAGCTTGAGTCGTGATAACACAATTCCGCCAACTGGATATTGGGCCACGACCTTCCTCCCCCTGAGAAAAACTGATTCCCAAGAGGAATCAGATCGGGGTGCTCAGTTAGGTCACAATACCCAACTAAACTAATTTACTAAAATAAACTATTTTAATTCTATATTTACATCAACGTTTACTACTATACCTTAAATATTTTTTTTACACATGATCATATTATCGTATATAATGGGAAACATACATGAAATTTATCTAATAAACTCCATAAATAATTTCATAATACATCGCATATATATATATATGTCGTAGACATTTGACGTAACTCAGCATTTCACGAAAAGTCTAGACACTTCATGGAAAGTAGGCAAATAATGTAACGGTTTGACTTAGCCCCTTTTTATACCCTAGATGAAATCATAGGGGTATACTAAGTTTGTCATTCCGTTTGTAACACCTCGAAATAATGAAGGTAGAGCAAAATGGATTGGACACCCATTCATAATATTAAAAATTATTTCGATTTTTGCATGTCCGTCCGTCTGTCCGTCCGTCCGTCCGTCTGTCCGTCTGTGCGCACGATAACTCGAAAACGCGTATACACGCATGTACACGGACTTTAAAAAAAAAGTAAAATTAAGTTCGAAAATGAGACAAATCGGGCAACTCCTTCGTGGGGTTGCCATATAAAAATTTCGTTTCCGCTATATATTTGGACACTGCCTGAGAACGCACCGACGTAGAGAGCTGAAATTTCGTACATGATGTTTTTACTACATTGGCAAATAAAATGTCAAAAATGGACTAAATCGGGCAACTCCTTCTTGGTGTTGCCATATAAAAATTTCGGTTTTTTACATATACTTTGAAAACGATCAGTGCAAGACATTTTTATTGTACTAAAAACTTCTGCAGAATACGAAATCCTATAAAATTGATCATTACCTTTTTTCTGGGCGACAAACTGTTCTAGAAATATATGCGAAACACAACTTCAAAAATCAAACTCGCATAGATCGGTGACCATACGAAATTTAATACGGGCATTCATCTAGGGTATCATAAGAATTGGTCTTAGAAAAATTCTAGCTTTTTTACTTGTTACATTATGTGTCTGAAATTTTTAGTCATTTCAATTTAAGCATTTACGCTGATACTGTAATACCACCCTATATAACCAAATACTAGTAGTGGGAGATGGGTGGTGGAGGGGGAGGTCGCACCCAGGCGTGCGACACAAATAACCACACACCACACATACACACAAACCCAAATACACACTCATATACACGCATACACACACATGCACGCGCGGCTTTTTAAATTCTGTTGTGCTATTTCCGTATGTACGATGGAGTTCTCCCAATTATATCGGGAGTGCACCCTTACATAAAGAAATAAACCTGTTCTATTGAAAGTCTCGTAACGTGCTTTCTGAAACTGCGTATTTTTCTGGATGTTTTCTAATTTTGTTAACTTATTCGGATATTTGTCTAAAGTCTAAAGACACAATAATTAAACTCAGTAGAACAAATTCGTGGCTATACTCTATAATCGAAACCACTAAAGTAAAAATAACCTGTACACAAAAGTTGCTCACTCGTCGTCTCGCAGGACAAGGAATCATGACAGTCAACGAACCATGTTCCTTGCAAATAGGGCCCCACACTTTGTATTACGACGCAGAAAATCTGCATCCGCTAAAAGTTTTCCAACCAACCTACTTCCCAGGCACAGACGAAACTCAGGATGAGTTGGCAGGATATATGTCCAAGATATCCGCTCCTAAAAACCTGGAGAAACAACCAACATTACTCCTCGGAGATGATACAAACCAACGTATCCACTTAGTTACAAAATCTCTAGACGAAATCCGTACCAAAGTGAACAACATTCACTTTGGACCAAAAGCCAAAATCACACATATACTCTCTATCATATCCTTATCAATGACAGGACTCCTGTTGCTAATTGCATCAGTGGTGGCAATAGCAAAATATGTCATACCGGCATTCATGGCATGGGTTGCGAAACGTAGACGACAGCCCACAGCTGAAAACAACCCAATGGAACCGGTTTACGCAACACCCTAAGAAAGGTTAAAACGGGCTCAAAGTCTCCCCAGAGCGAGATCTATACAATTAGTATAATCAAAAAGATCTATACTCATTGTTTGGGCCCCATCTCATTCCTATGTTACTGGCGCAGCATCCTATCCTTTCAATGCACTGGTTTTAGAAAATAAGTTAAAATAATAGTAACAAATAAGATATAAAGTGACCACGTAAGAGTAATAAAAGATAAGAATAAAATTTATTTAGTAGTACCTAAGAAAAAAAAATTTTTAATAAACCTAAGTAGTACATAGCAAAGTAGAAATAATATATTAACGAAACAAAAAAAAAAGATAATAAAAAGATGAAAGAAAGGCATAAGATCGTAGAGTTAAAACAAATAACTACTTAAAAGATAAATTATAACCGAAATTTATTTACACGAGAATAATAATTTTTTTTTTATTTATATGCGCTCTTTATTTTTTGGCTTTTTTTTGTGGCTCTTTTAAATATACCTTAAAACTAATTGGCAAAAGGCACAAAATTGTAAAAAAAAGACACTAGCTAAAGTAAACTAAACAGTCAAAAGGGACAATTAAAACCAATTAAAACAAATAATATAATAGAAATGACACACAAAAAGGAAAACAAACAAGACAAAATTCTCAAAAGAGACTAAAAATGGACACAAGATGTGTAGAGGAAATTCAATGGTTCTTGAATTCCTACAACGTATGGAGAGGTCGAAAACTACTAGTAAATTAAAAACTCGTTGCGTTCAATATAACTCTAAATTTTATTCGACTAGTACACTTAATTTATATACAAAAAATGATAACATTTAGAAAAGAAATAAAGAATGCCTTACAAAAATATTGGAACATGAAAAACAAATTATTAAGAAATTCTCGTAATAAAGAAATGCATACGCGCATTATGTTGCATCACACTAATTTCATCGCCCATGCTATATGTAGGTTAACAAAGAATGCACGCGGAAATGTAAACAAAAAATGCAATTGATTATTTTGATTGCGGGTGAAGTTTGAATTGCTGACTTTGTTATTGGCACAGGTAAATGAATTTAGTGTGAATTTTTTACATATTGAACTAAAATGAAAAAGTTATTGTTCAGCACTGAACACAAGAATTTTGAAAATGATCTAAAAACCAAAATTTAAAACCAGTCCCAATTTTGACAATTAGGTAAGTGGCAGTTCCAAGGGGTTCCAAATTTCCAAAATAAACTAATGAATAATGAATGCCTAAAACGAACGAATTTTCAATATAAAATTTTGAAATTTAGCACCGTAACCGAAACCTAATTAAGAACTAAATAGCCGAACGAACGAAAAACTTACCCTATACCGTTATAGCGTCCCGCGAGGGCAGCCTGCAGTATCATAGACCTCTACAAACTGCCCTCACCATCCCTCCAGCTTAGCATCTCTAACAGAATACTTGTCCTTCCCACAGCACGTGCAACGATTCCTAAGCGGGGAGAAGCCCCGTGGACTAGTGTTGCAAATGCTGTAGCCTGCTATCACCAGCGAAAGACAAGAGATCCGTCCTGCACCGACGATAGTGGTTGCCATGTGCAGTTGAATGTGTCTGTGTTCGTTGCCAGATATTCAAGACGTCAACGTCTCTTCAATCTGTCAACGAAGTGGCGCTTAAGGCTTGTGCGTGGTGTTGTGGGTCAGTGTTCTGATTCCCATCTCCGGCTCACATGTAGTACAAGTGAATTGTAGTTTTGGCCAGTGTCAACACAAACAGTTCACCCGACTACAAGCCTTTGGTCCCCATAGAAACGATGTCCTAGTAATGCCGAAATTCGGGTGGATCAACTGACACATATCGCGCACCAGTTCCATCAGACTCTGCAAAGCTGGACAAGTGAAGAACCTCTGAACAAGGTGCCTTCACCAGAAGAAACTGTGCAGATCCTCTGAATTCGCCGTTCGATATGTGACAACTGATTAGGATGCATAAGACTGTGATGCAGCAATTTGAATGCTACATCAGAATCTTTGTAGTTAGAAGGATAACTGTAGACTACTCTGCAAGTTATCCCTCCCATCAAGCCCATATTCACCCCGAGGTGTGTTCGCCATCTGTTGTATCTTGTATCCTGTATAGCATGTCACGGAGCACACGTGTTGTATGTGTGCTGAATGGCGTGTGAGACGGTCTGTCCAGAACGAAAGCATCTTCCAACTTAGTGCCAGGGTCACTGGTCCCAAGTTGGCGAAATCTCTCCCGCGCAGAAGCCACCAGTTCGTGTAGTTGTGGAGTGTTCGTGTTTATTCGAAAGTTTCCAGAGATATCAATAATATCCCCGAAAACTGTCAGTTTATGCGTGTCAGCTTCAAAACCTCGAGCATTACTGAACACTGAATCTATTAATTCAGGATTAAACCTGATTGGAATCGACGCGAATTGCGTGTACCGTAGAGCATTTTACTTAAAGTGAAATGCTGCCCTGATTCTGCCCCAGGTCTGAATCGTTGAGATTAGATCCTGCGGCCAGTCACGAGGATAGGGTGGTCGAACAGAGAGCAGGTAGTAGTACTTCCATATGCCGATCCCTCCCACTACATTCACCCAGAGTTGTGAAATCAAGGTGTCTCTCTGGGAAAACACTCGTACGCACTTGGAGACACCTTGATTTCACAACCAAGTTAGTGAGACCTAATCCACCCATCTTGACTGGCAGACAGAGCGTGCTTTCAGCAACACATTGTCTTCCGTACCAAAACGCGTCTATCGCTTTTGCTTGAATAAGGCCTACGAAGCCTTCATCAAACGTGTCAGACTTTAGCAGATGAACGATGGAAGAGGTAATCAATTGTTTATCACGACTGACCTTCCCATTAGGGATAAAGGAAACAGTCTACTACGCCATGAGCTTGCAGCTCTAGAGAGTTTCTCAAGAGCGAGGCCGCTATTATTTGATTTACCCTCGCGTCCGATATACACACCTAAATACTTCAGGCAAGTATTAGTCCATTGGATGTTCAGTGGAGTATCTGTACGATCTCCTCATCTTCCACACAACAAGCCTTGACTCTTGCTAAGGTTGATTTTAGCGCCCGCTATACGTTCGTACTGTTCGAAAACAGCACGAGCGACCGGAAAAGCTTCATCTTTTGTCACGAAAATAGAAAGATCATCCTCATATGCCAACATAAGAGGCCTCACATTGGTATATGGTTGATGCACTGAATATTGTCCGAGCATTCGACGAGGATTCACCAGTAGCGGCTCCAACGAAAGCTCATAAAGCATACCTGACAATGGACAGCCCTGTATGATACATCGATGAAACGAGATAGGAGCCAGAACTTGTCCTTGATGCTTAATCAAAATCGCTGAATCTGTATACAGTTTCCCGATGATATCGAGCCATCTGGGCGGGAACCCAAATGCCTCGAGAGCAGTCAGGAGATACTCGTGCGAGACGCTATCAAAAGCCTTTTGCTGGTCAAGTGAAATCATGGCCATTTGTGTACCTGTCTGTTCATGGTAGGCAAACAAGTGTTTGGTTACCGCGATGTTGTCGTAGATACTACGACCAGGAACACAATAGGACTGCTCCGGGGGGTATTACCGAAGCAATCACTGAGCGGAGTATCGCCCCTAATGTTTTGCAGACGATTTTGTACTCCACATTGCATAGTGTTACTGGCCTCCAGTTCCCCATCCTCTGCAAATCTCCTTTTTTTGGAATCAATCGCATAACAGACCTCCTCCAACTAGAAGGAAAGTCGGAATGTGTCTCAACCGCCGAACTGAAGACTTCCAAAAGGTCAGGAATTAATAAATCCCTGAAACGTATGAAGTATTCTGGAGTTAAGCCGTCATAACCAGGTGAAGTGTGTCGCCTGAGATCCTTTGTCGCAGCGATCATATCCTCGAATATGATTACTGTATCCAGAAGCTCCTTGCTGTCTTCACAGAAAGTGGAAATATTTTGAAGAAATTCATGAGTGGTCGAGGATGTTGTCGACGTCGATTCAGAGTAGAGACTACTGTAGTAGCCTCGAATAAACTCTGATAGCTGTTGTCAGCCAGCGTGATTGGCTGCGCAGCACAAACTCCAAGCTGTGGTTATAAGTTTGTGTTGTCAAGCGTTCCTTTATTCTTTTAAAATAAAGAATCAACTCCGGCTGAGTTGGGAGAAGAGCTGCCACCCGAGATACTTCGGCCGACAAGCTAGAAGCTTGATACCCACTTCGACTGAAATTTGCTAACGGAACACACTTCATGAGTGACACCAACGAAATGTTCTAGTATTCCAGGTGAGACGTAAAGTCTGTCGATTCTGGAGCCTGCGAGATTTCCATGGATATTTCGCGAGACCCTCGTGTATGATCTAGTCGTAGGATGCATCCAACGATAGATATCCACGAGTCTGAAAACACAGACAAAATTCCTCAACCGAGTAGCATTGACAGAGTTGAACTCAACTCCGGAATGCCGATCCTTGAGGGATTTAGCGTGCAGTTGAAATCACCTCCGAGGATAGTTTCGCCACCAAAATTCACCAGACAGGATTGAACACTATCTAGAACTTGTCTTGCCATGTCCTGGTCATGTGGAAGGTACACGTTTACTACCTTGATATGTTTGTCTTGAACGACAAAGTCCAAGGAAGAAGGTGGAAGATATCTGTATAGATATCTGTATATAGAGGAGAAGAAAGTGTAAATTTGTTGGATACAATGATTGCCACTCCTGAGCCTCGGCAAGGCGCAGGTGTTGCAAACATTGCATAGCCAGTGTGTAAATAAGCATAGCGCTCAGATGTGTATACGTGTCTTGTGTAAAATTCGTCTCCTGCAGAAGTGTAATGTCTATATCGAACATTTTGGCATGTTCAATAGTACTGTGTAGTCACGTATGGGCACTTAAACCCCCGGTGTTAAGAGAGCCTATCTTACACATTCACAGGGATAAGAAGCTCAAACGATGATGGTACGATGTCTATTGACGAGGAGAATCGACCAAGCGATGCTCCTGTATCAACTCCTCCACCTTCCTATGGAGTCGATCTAGCCGAGATGCATCGTTGTACTTCCCCCTCTTCTTGCACTCCTCTTGTAGGAGTAGAATTTGAGGAAGTAACAACCCGGCCTCCCCAGCTCCTCCACAAGAACACTCCAGATTTTATTTGAATTCTTCCTGTACAGGAGCCGGGCAAGAATCTTGGAGATCTTCTCCCTAGGAAGGGTTTCCATACTGCTTTATATCCTTTTTCTTTTTTCTTTAAATTTTTAAATTATATAAATTTGCTTAATTTTATATTTTTTATTAATGTTTTCTTTCAAAATTTATTAAACTATCAATTTTTGTACGTTTGTCATGTTGCCATGGCAACGACCGAAATTAATTAAAAATGTAAAACTGTCAATGGTTTTTGGGAACTTTTTTCAATTTATTATAACTAATTTTAATACGCTTTTTGGCATCGAATCTTATCAAAAACTTTTCCAATTGATAGTGGGTACTACCAATAACACGTTTTCACACGCTGGTACAAGTTTTTTTACCGATCTTCACTCTATTTTGAATGTTTATTGATCGGAACTCAAACTGACGTCCGTTCGCTTTAGAATAATAATAATAAAAATAAAAAAATAATAAGTCAATAATATTTAGTAACTTTAACAAAGGAATAATTATCTAACAAGTAAGATATAGACTCAAATACCTAAGATTATACTAAATAGAAATTTAATGTACTAAGATTATAAATAGGCAAGAGCGACTTAAATTAGTAGAAAAAATAAGAAAAGAATTTTTTTTAACGACATTAGATATAGCAGAAAATATATATATTCCCAGAAGAAATATATTATGCGTATAGGCATATTCCTGTAAAAACTTAACCGAAAACCGACCAAGACCCAGCCATCAAAAGGTACACCAACACAGCTTCCCCTGAGAATTATTCTTCTTCAAAGAATAATTCTCTTTTTCGCGGTGGAAGGAATATTGTATATAAAAACCTAGGTACATATATGTATAAATATGTAGATATATTGTTACGTTCCCAAATCCCTCGGTGATGATTTCTTTCTATGTTGTGGTTGTCGTTGTTTTGAGCTAGTAACTCTGCAGACTTTGGTTTTTTTAGTGACCCCAATTGATACACTATGGAGAAGGAAACTCCCAACAGTATGCGACTTGTACTACTAACACTCGACGCGCTGTTACCAGCGGATTGGCAGCAATTTGGTTAACGATACGTCTTGGTATGTACATATTTCCTCGTTATTACAGTACTCTGGAGCCTACAAGCCCAAGGATGTTCATACCTTCTGTGGTTTAATGGATCAATCCCAGTCAATTAGTATACATATTTTCACGGCACTATTTCTAAAACGATGGATTAGAACATCAAATTAACCTTCACTTTGAGAACGCAAAAGCATTTCTACGAACTTACGAAGTTGGACCATACATTATCATTCCGTTCCTACTACTTCTGAACTCTATCGTCGCTGAATCGAAGAAACATAGATTGTAACCAGTAGGTTATCTCTTTGAATTATATAAGGTAGACTAAATTGGATTATTTTGATCACTATATTGTATTACATTACCTTTTTCCGTTTTTGGTATTCATAATCAGCTGATTTGTAAAGCTTTAGCTTTTAATGCATGGATCATGTAGCGTTAAATATTCAAATTCAATTTTCATTCATTACTGTTTCTATTAGCATTTTAGATATTGTGACTTGCATGTGTAGCTCGATATTTGGTAATTTTGAAAATTAAGTCTGAAAGTGATAATTCTGAGCATAAGCACAAACCATTCAGCCACGTTATAAAGTATTCATTAAATATGATGCATTGGTATCCTAGAAGCTCCTCTTTCCACATGTGTACGAACACCAGTCACTTAATTTGAAAAATTGAATTGCAAAACGGGCCTCCAGGCTTCCTAAAAAAAACAAAATTAATAATATTTAAATAAATAAATAAACAAGATAATAACAAATAAATAAACAAAAAAATCAGTAAAGGACCTAACTTAAAACGGAAATGAGAACAGTGTCCAATAAAACAACAAGGCAAAGAAACATTTCAATTGACAAGCAGAGCAAGCCACGAATCGCCCCAGAAATTCGCTTGAATTTTAAACAGTTGTAAACAACTTCACTTCGAAAACCCAAGAGACATTGAATGCGGCCGGAACGGAAGGCACGGTTTTCGAAATTTACGACGAGGCCAAACACAAATGTTTTTGGCTCTCGAAAAAAAAATTTAAAAAAAAAAATAATCATAAGAGGAAGATCAGCGTACGGGTGAGCATCAGCAGCGGCAACAGCTCAAGCGATCATACGCATATACAAGAAGATAAAATAAAAAAAGGAAAGAATATATTAAAACAAAGTGAAATTGTGAACTGATAAAAGATGGTCTAAAAAAAAAGAATTTTGGAAAATTAAAAAAAGAAAAGTGGCGACAAGAATGAACGAAGTTTAGAACACGCGTGAAAGTATTAAAGCAGGATTTTTTTGTTTGGTAAAACGCAGGAAGAGGGAGGAACTGGTCAGAAGTTAAGTATTCAGATCGTGTCATACATAACTAAATATAATTAAGTCTACAGTATACAAAAATATGTATATTTATTCGATACGCGGCTGCAGGGTAGTGTGTGGACTTATTTAATTATAATTTCGGAATTTGGAAGTATAAATATTTTCTCGTATATAGTGTATTAACTATTTCTTTTAGTTGATTTCAACGATTGTAATTATTAGGTTAATAAATGTGAATTCAGACTGCGTTGTGGTGTTAAAGCAAACTTAGGTTTCGTGGTTTACCCTGCCTACGCGAAAGACCACGTGGCGCCCAGGTTCATATTCCTCTTTAGAATACTTCCCGCACCCATCTCGTGAGCTAGCGTACCCTCACCAGAGGCCCAGTATACATACAGTAGACCAGCTTAGAACAAACTACTGAAAAGTGAATTTTAAAATTTTAATTACAAAAAAAACCTTAAAATTTCTCCCATAAGACGGAACTATTAAGTATGATACGGAAGTAATGGGCGAACGGTATAGCTAGTTGCACAGTCTACGGGAAGAAATATTAGTTTAATGTTAGTACACATTTCGACAATCTACTTACAAATATATTGTTCCATAAACTGAACATCTGTTTGACTGCAAAGTGGTGTACGTTCATAAAGATGCCATGGACAGTGTAATATATGCAAAATGGCTGTATTTGAGATTAGAACCAAGCCGAATGGCATGGGAAGTGGAACTAATTGTTATTAGCTTATTTGCTTGTCATTTTTCCCTTTTTCCTCTAGTAAACACAATAAATTAAATTAAATTGCAAGCTTGGCATATTGAGTGTCATTCACATTTCACCCAGATAAACAAAAATTATTAATTAATTGCAAGCTTTATACTTTGAGATCTCTCAAAATCGCGAAAATCGAATATTAGGCAGAATTTATGATTGGTGGAATTTTTGAGTGACATTCAATACGAGGTATTCATTTGGAGGAAGATCGAGGAGTATTAGTTTGGAATTAAGACGAAGCGGGTGATAAGATAAGCGTGACGAGCGGGCCGTGAATTTGTGTGTTGAGTGCGATTGATAAAAAGTTATCGAAGTGTCTGTTCGATATAAAATCTAGTGTAGAAATTTAGATACACAACAAATAGTGTTGAAAATAAAAATTATTACAATGTATTAGCAGTGCTAAATATTTGTGTTTTGAAAGAACCTACAAAAGATACCTAACATTTTGGCGCAGCCGGTATATATATGCAAGAAGAGGTACCAACATTGCAAACCCCAGAAGGAAGAAGATTTGTTGCAAGAATCAGTGCACTATCCTTTGAAGTCTGCACCGACCTAGAAGACGACGACGTTTTTCTGCGCGAGGTAAAAAGAAACCTTTTTCGCACCAGCAGCACTGGGAGACTACATCTCCGCTCAGGAAACAAATGTCCACGGAAGGTAGAAACAACACGATCGAGTAGTACTGGGAAACTTCATCCCTCCTCTGAAAAAAAAACTATAAGGAAGACGCAAGCAACACCATCAGGTAGTACAGAGGAACTTCACTCTTTTTCAGGAATTGTTCATCAATCAACAGGTATTGTAAATTCGCCTAGTAAGTCATTTTTTTCTGAAAAACTAACGTTAGATTGTAATAATAAGCAAGCACTAATTAACAATAGAAATACTAGCAATAAGAAAAAATCTGAGAAAATGGCGCTAGATTACAATAAGGTTAATCAGTTAATAAATTTAAATATACCCATGTTCACAGGGGAAATAGGTAGCGACACATATAATGAGGTAGAAATATTTATAAAGTGTTGCGAAAAAGTTTATGAATGTTTAACGGGTGATCCGGAAACTGAACTGTTTTTAAAACTCATCCCTACAAAACTATGGGGTAGAGCATTTTCGGTTCTATGTGGGGAAACATTTAGGACGTTTGACGACCTCAAAAATCTCCTATTTGAAAAATTTACGGAGAATAAGCCCTATCGACTTCTCGTAGATGAATTGATATTAGTGCATCAAATTTCAAGTGAAACAGTGAGCTCGTATGGTTCAAGACTGTACCAAAGCTATCAAAGGTGTAAACAAAAGGCCGAAAAGGATCCCAAAAACTCCGAGGCGCTTTTGTGTGATCTTGAGGAAATCGCAGTTAACACATTCTTAGGAGGTCTTTTGGACCCGAATTTACGTTTATACTTTTTACGTGAAAACGAAACCACACTCAAAGAAATTTTAGATAAAGCCGGAAACATTTAGGCACGGGAAAAACAACTCTGTATACAAAAATATCATCCCATTTTATCAAATTTGAGCCAACAATATAACCTTGTCACACCAAAATTGAATGAGAGCACGCCTTCCAATATTTCATACGCAACCAAATATAAACAGCACTTTATCACTAAATAATCCTTCTAATCAAGTTATCACTTCATCGGAAATAAAAGCTGAATCCACTAGCAACAACTTCAATACAATCCCTTTCAGAAATAACAGCTCTAATGAAGTTTCTTTCAGAAATTACAAAAATGAGCGGAACTATGGAATAAAGTGTAACTTTTGCAATCGACTTGGCCATTCCTTCTCTCAGTGTCGTATAAGACAGAATTCACCGTTTTGCATTAATTGCCGAGTTTACGGCCACACCGCCCAGAATTGCACACCCATAGCCAATCTTTCACAAGGTCATTCAACTTCGAATCAGATTCACGCATTTAATAAAAGTAACACACAATTCAAACCATGGAAAAAATGCGATTTTTGTAAACGTTCGTCACATAATCTACAAGAATGTCGCGCTAAACAGGAATGGGAGCACAAAAACTCCAACCGTAACATTAAATCGGAAAACTAAGCTTGGGCCCCCGAAGACACCACGGTCAAAGCCCAGGAAGCGAAAATCAACGGTGTCCCTCTCCAGTTAGTCCAAAACCTTTTATAAAAGTTCCCATTGATATAGCGAATAAGCCCGAAGTTGAACTGCTTATCGACACGGGTGCAGATATAAGTTTAATCAAAGAGTCAGTAATTAAACCAACCACAAAAATTGTTCACACAAACCTCGAAATAAATTGTGCTTTTGGGAAAGATAAAACCTTGGGCAAGTGCGAAAGTATAATTAAAACGCCATTGACTAAACCCTGTGAATTATATATCATTAAAGATAACCCAAATATGCCAGGCGATGGCATTTTAGGCAATAATTTCCTTTCAAAATACTGTAATATTGAAGGTCCAAATAAACTCCTAAGATTTCCCCGATCGCATGTTAACACAACGGAGTTTATACTACCTTTAAAAAAAAACTAACTGCATAAATCCACTACCAACAAACTTCAAAAATTCAGTCCGATCTCAGACTCCTTTAAAAACCACAACCGAGGTATCGTCAAGGGTAAAATCGGTTAAACATAACATAGTAAATAAAATTGATAAACCCAAAACTTTCACGAGGAAATCTGGTGTAGATCAACATAACACCATCCTATATGGCTCCAATAGTACTTCTAAAGGTAGAAATGTAATTAAAAAAGAAACAGTCGAACATAAAAAAGTAGACAACCTGCTCTCAAAACCGCCTAATAGTGAAATATATCCGGAATTGGAGTGTAGAACGGCGGTGAATAAACAAAATACGGTATCCAGTTTTAATATTGGAAAGGAATGTGAAGAGGGTCCGAGAGAAATTCGCATTCCAGCACGCGCAGAGAAATTGGTTCAAGTGCCTTCTGAAGCAGTTGAAGATATGCTTTGCTTGTCCCAGGAAATTAAACCTGGCATTTTTCTTCCAAACTGTTTAGTTCGCCCTGTAAGGAATAAAGTTCTGATCAGTATATTAAATGCAACAGAAGTTGATCATGAACTTGAATCAATTAACTTAAATTTAGTACCGTTAACACAATTCGAAATTAATGAAGCCCGGAATATACTCGATGACAGGTTTACAAATAAATATTATAGCAACACAAAAATGAGTAGTATAAATTTATTTAATATAGCTATCAAATCGAATGAGACAAAAAGCTTTCTAGAAAATGAAGTTTCACATGATGATTTGAACACAGAAGAGAAAAATGCGTTACTTTCTATTTGTAAGGAGTACTCTGATATTTTTTATCTACCAGGTAATAGATTGACCCACACTAACGCTATTAAGTACACTATTCCCATTAAAACAGATCATCCTCCGATAAATCAAAAGATGTATCAACTGCCGGAAAAACAGAAGTTAATTATACAGGAGCAAGTTGAGGAAATGATAGAAAATGACATCATCGAACCTAGTAAAAGTCCGTGGAACTCGCCACTCGCCACTCGTTCCAAAAAAGGACGGACCTCAAGGAGAAAAAAGGTGGCAAGTGGTGGTGGATTTCCGAAAACTAAATGCAATCAGTATAGGTGATGCTTTCCCCCGACCAAGAATCGAAGACATTGTCGATCAGCTTGGCCATTCTCGTTATTTTACAACACTTGACTTAGCTAGCGGGTATCATGAGGTACTAGTAAGTGAAAAAGACCGACCAAAAACAGCGTTTAGTACAAATTTGGGACATTACCAATTTAAACGAATGCCTTTCGGTCTCTCTGGAGCTCCAGCGACTTTCCAAAGACTAATGAATTACATCCTAGCTGGGTTGCAAGGTTTCAAGTGTTTCGTGTATTTAGACGATATCGTTATATACGGGCGGAACCTAGAAGATCATAACGAAAAGTTAAGAGCAGTTTTGGACAAGTTGCGCGAATATAATTTAAAGCTCCAACCAAGTAAATGCCAATTTTTAAGAAAAGAGGTCGTATATCTCGGGCACATATGTACAGAGCTAGGTGTTTTTCCAGACTCATCCAAAACAAATCCCTCGCACTGTTCGCCAAGTACAATCTTTCCTAGGCCTAGCAAATTACTACAGGAAGTTCATTCCTAATTTTTCAAAAATGGCGGTACCAATACAAAAACTTCTCCGAAAAGGCGTAAAATTCAAATGGACAGAGCAGTGCCAACATTGTTTTATATCTTTAAAACATTGTTTGATAAACCCACCACTTTTGAGATACCCAGATTCCTCTATACCTTTTATACTTACAACGGATGCTAGTGCAAAGGCACTGGGGGCCGTCTTATCCCAAGGGGATATAGGTGAGGACCAACCAATTGCGTATGTTAGTCGTTCACTTAATAAAGCAGAACGAAACTATTCAACTATTGAAAGAGAGTTGCTTGCAGTAGTTTGGGCTACGCGAAATTTCCGTTGTTACTTATATGGACGGATATTCACTGTATACACGGATCATAAACCTCTTCTGGGAATCTTTAACACAAAAGACCCAACATCTCGGTTAGTTCGTTTTCACCACAAACTTTCAGAATTTAATTATGACATTAAATACAAGCCTGGAAAGTTCAATAAAAATGCCGACGGACTCAGTCGAATACCACAATCTGAAAACGCTAATGGAATATTGTTAGATAATGAAAAACAGGAAAGCAATGAACAATTAAGTCAAGTCCGCCTTGAATCGATTAATGATTCACAGAATACAAAAGTCAATAAGGACCCCCTAGATAAAGGTGAAGGAACGAAAAATCACCTAGTAGTAATTTCTCAGGTACACCACTCCATGGACTCGGGCGGTGATCTAGTTAAGTCATCAGCTTGCCATGTTGTAACCCGAGCGCAATTGCATAAGGTTTTGGTTGAGACATCGAAACACAGTTATGAAGTAGGCCTAACTTCTTCTCGAACTACTAGCAGTAGTAGTTTAGACGAAGTGCACATAACTAGTAATTCTGAATCTGAAACTGAATCCTGTCCACTGGGACGAGATTCAAAGATTCAAACGCTAACTAACCCAGAAGATATTAAAACTGTTTTACATGATTTTCATAACTCCGCACTCGGAGGTCACAAAGGCGTATACAAAACGTATAAACGCATTAGCAAACAATTTAAATGCAAAAATATGCTAAGAGATATTACGTAGCATGTACAGAAATGTCTTAAATGCCAAAAAAATAAATCTGGGAAGCAAACGAAAATGCATATGATGATAAGTGATACAGCTCAAAAACCTTTTGAGAAGGTGTACCTTGACATTGTAAGACCTTTACCCACGTCGGAAAATGGAAACAAATATATTCTTACTTTTGTAGACGATTTGACCCGTCTATTCGTCTGTTTTGCGATTCCCGATGCAGAAGCAATAACAGTTGCAAATAATTTCTACAAAAATATAATTCTCCGTTATCAAGTACATAAAAAGGTTATTACAGATCAAGGCTCTAATTTTACTAGTGGTCTCTTTAAGAACGTGTGTAAATTACTAAGTGTTAAAAAGATACAAACAACAGCATATCACCCGCAATCAAATGGGGTTTTAGAGAGGTCACATGGCCCCTTGCTCGACTATTTGCGCAGTTTCGTTGATGACCAACCTGAAAAATGGGACGAGTGGCTAGCAGAAGCTGCATACGTACATAACAACACTGTTCATACTGGAACGAAAATGACACCCATTGAAGCACTATACGGTTTCCGCAACCCATCCCCACGAATCTAAAACAAGATCCAGAACCGATTTATAATTATGACGACTATGGTAATTACATCAAATACAAAATGCAAAAGATACACAAAAAGGTTCGCAAAAATCTAATACGAAGTAAGGAAATAACTAAAAAATATTATGACCGTAATACAAATATAATAACAATCCTTGTCGGAGATCAAGTTCTTCTGCGAAATGCCCAAAAGAAACACAAACTATCGCCTATATGGACAGGGCCATACGTAGTCAAGAAAATCGACAATGATATAAATTGCACCATCCAAATCGGTAAAAAATTGCGACGTGTTCACAATAATCGTCTCAAAATTTTTAGAATTAGTTAAATATGGTATACGAACGTCTTAATTTTTCTCCATACAATTGGTTTCTTTTTTTTAATCCAAGCTATTCATGTTAGGGAAGCAGATCATCCAAATATCCCGAAACTAAGAGTTAGTGTAGATTCCCAGAATATTCTTAATTTTACTAACTTGCAAGTTATGAACGTGGACCTCGTTCAAAATAACGATTACTTACACGCACTAAATTCTGGCACAAGGGCAATAGACGATCTGGAAAAGGATATAAACTTACTCAAATTAACGAGAGATTCTAAACAACAGCGCATTCAAACCCATATCAATTCCACAATTAGTATTTTGTGCGTTTTCATTGTTCTTTTTCTAATTGTGGCAGTAATTCGTAAAAGATTCCCTAAAATTACTAGAATTGCAAGGCAAACCGAACCAGCGAAAGAAACCCCCCATAACGAATCGAAAAGCTCTGAAGACCCAAATAACCAAGACCACGAACTAAATGAAATAGTGGTACCAGTAACATCAGTTTCGGAAAACCTACTTAGCAGGTTTAGTAAATTAGGACGTTCATTTAAGGTTAAGATTTAGGAAAATATAAACAAAAACAAGAACAGAATACCATAATAAAGTAATTAATTATATATTAATATACACTTCTGCCCTCTGTTCTTTTATACTTTTCCATTCTATCTGTTATAATAAGGAATAATAATATATAAAACACATATTTCCATTTCAAAATTATTGTAAAAATTTATTTTTGTAACAATTTTATATCTTATATCTTTCGTAAGTTAGTTGAAAAAAGTTTTTTTTTTATTATTATAGACATATACTTAAATTAGATTTAGCACTGCTTAGATGAAATTTATAAATTTGGTTTAAATTAATAATTTAATGAATAAGGAAAAAGTAAAATTACAAAAATGTTTGTTTCATCTCATACACCATAAAAAACAAAAAACAAGAAAAAAACAAAACCCAACATCTAATAAAAAAAAACTAAATTGGAAAGAAAAATGTTACCTCCAGTAGGCATCATTTTTCTTTTCTACGGGGGTAAGGAATGTAAAGAAAGTGATTATTCCACAAATTCACGACCTAGTCTTGCGAAAGTAAACACAATAAATTAAATTAAATTGCAAGCTTGGCATATTGAGTGTCATGCACATTTCACCCAGATAAACAAAAATTATTAATTAAGTGCAAGCTTTATACTTTGAGATTTCTCAATATCGCGAAAATCGACAATTAGGCAGAATTTATGATTGGTAGAATATTTGAGTGACACTCAATACGAGGTATTCATTTGGAGGAAGATCGAGGAGTATTAGTTTGGAATTAAGACGAAGCGGGTGATAAGATAAGCGTGACGAGCGGGCCGTGAATTTGTGTGTTGAGTGCGATTGATAAAGAGTTATCGAAGTGTCTGTTCGATATAAAAGCTAGTGTAGAAATTTAGATACACAACAAATAGTGTTGGAAATAAAAATTATTGCAATGTATTAGCAGTGCTAAATATTTTAAAAAGTGTTTTTATAAAATAATAAAGTGATAAAAAGTGTCAACCTCTTGTGTTTTGAAAGAACCTACAAAAGATCCCTAACACACTTTAGATTTAGATAATAGTCTTTGTATTAAAAATTGGCTAGTGTGTTAGGCAAAAATGTTGAAAGAGAAAGTATAGTCACATTATAGAAGCATCCTATTTATGTGACAGTTTTGACAGAGCTGTTCTACTGTATGGATATACTGTGCCTGAGGTGTGAGAGGATAACATTTTTGGCGCCCAACATGGGGCCCACAAAGAAAGAAATCGGTGCAAAATATTTTGTTTTGTGATCAGAAAATTATTGCGAAGTAACCAATTTATTCGTAAAAGTAAGGAACCAGAAAAGTGATACCCTATTCCTACGAAAAAAAATATATATATATATATATATGTATAATTAATTAATGAGGTGTAATCGGCCAAACTAACGCACGGACAAAGTTAGCGCAGGCATTCATCATTGCCATCAACTGCAGACATTACTTGCATGAATTGCCGTTATATGCTATGTACAGTAGCTGTTTTTTTTATTGTTAACATTATTGGCAGCTGTAGCCGCTATTAATATAGATGATTGCAGCAACATGCAATAGACGAAGGTTTATATTTTGTGATGTGATTTTAGACAGTAAAGAACAGTAAAGAAATTTCCATTTGTTTTGCTCGCATTGAAATAATCTGTCACTTTCCAGCCGCGTAAACCTTTACGTATCTCCGTTGCACACCTCGCCTTCCTGATCCAACTATAAATTATTAACTTACTACGCTGGCTTAGTCGTTATTACGTTAAAACACAATCTTCATGGTAAGGTATTGCAAAGTGAATCGAAAAGTATATACATTGGGAGAATTAGTGTTAATTGTCTTTACCTTTTGCTTACATTATGCGGATTTCAAAGTATTTGTTAATGTTATTTTGGTGAATTTTTCTATAAGTCTGACATATTTGTAGGTAGATTGATATGTCCGTGGATGAAAGCTGCTCTTTTAAGTGATAATTAATTGATTTCGAATTATAACATAATTGAGAACGACCCCAACTAAATTAGAGAGGATGAATAACAATTAATATCGCCGAAGTTCTAAGTTCCATTGTGTGCTTTATAACTAGGGAAGTTGTACTACGAATTAGCGAAGGGGAAGTAAACAGATCGGATGTGAGAGTAATTATTGTGATTGGAAAAGGTGATCGAAGGTAGCAGTAATTAATACCAAGGTATAGGTAGAAGGTACGTAATCAAAGATTTCTTCACATATATTCAACCCGGGTTTCGGGTGTCTGATTTTATTTAAAGCAAAATGAATTTTAGGTTTTAAGTGGCATTAATCTAACAATGCAGTTAAGATTTTGTTTTTATTTTTGGGTTGCATATATATAATATAAAGTATTTCAATTCAAAATAGTATTTTGGAAAATGTGGAAGAGATTTACAAATCGTTTCTTATCTAGAATGCAGATTATTTCACCAGACTGGGATTTTGCTTTGGCTTGAGGTGTAGGCTTAGGTGAAAACTACTGTAAATTTGAATGTAACTTTTTTTTTGTTCCTGAAGTAACCATAACGTTTTAAGATAGTCAGCGTGGTATTTAGTATATTTTAGCCAGTAGTTCATATAGCTGCATATTGGAGACAATTATTCTCATGGTGTTTCGAATGGATACTATCCTGTGTTCGTTTCGATTGGGACACTGTTTCGATTATCTGGAAAATATAACTTGTCCTGTGTATCATACTATACGGCAAAGAACCGAGCTCGAAATTCTGGTTTTTTTTTAATTATAGCTATAAGCGTACCTAATCAAAGAATTTAGATTCGATTTATCGCAAAGTATTAACGCCGAAATAGTAAAAAGGTGACGACCTAAAATTAAAACAAAAGAAAGAAAAGGAAAGTGCTTTCAAATCGAACCAGAGAATCGTGCAGATACAAACGTGGTTATATCGCTTCCATTATCCCGAATCCGGGGTGTGCCAGACTGCTTGATTGGCGTTATCAGATACATTTAAATATGTACAGTAGTACCATGGACGTTAATCGATTGAATCAATATGAACTTATCTACGAGCTTGCCATTCGAAACATTCCCCCTGCTAAAGTCGAAGACATGAGTGTAAGTCTTCGCTCTGCATTGAGAGCCAAGGAATTAAGGTAGTCTTTGTTAGCTGTTCCTTATCCCTTTTCATTTGAAGAGGATAGTGAGGCATTACAAGGAAAGTTGGAAGAAATCGAAAGCTTTATTGAAAGCTTCAAAGGGGAAGTAGATTATGACGAAGTTAGATTGGGCATTCTCTAGATTAGGGAGGACTGTAGTAAGTGACGAGGCACAATCAAAGGAAATCAGTAGTATCAAAATTGATTTAGCTTTAGTGCTTGGGTCCCTTCACTGTAAGGCCGAAGAGGATGGATCTAGTAGCGATGAGGATGAGAGGGAGATAACAGCCGTCATAAACGATGAGCACCCCACGTCGAACAATGTCAACCAATCCGCCAGTGAAGCTAACGCTACAACCACGGTTTTATCTGTCTCACGATGTAGTGTTCCAGTATACAAATGGGGTATCCAGTTTTTAGGGGAACGTGATCAATCTTTAAATAATTTCCTAGAACTGGTCTTAGAGCTTAGTGAAGCGAGAGGTGTAACTAGAACAGATCTGTTCCAATCAGCCCTTGACTTATTCACAGGAAAAGCCTTGATTTGGTTCAGAGCAAATAAAAGCCAATCATTGTCTGACTTGGAACGGGAATTGAAAAAGGAATATCTACCCGCCGACTATGATGACCGACTGTTTGAAGAGATTAAGTATAGGACTCAAGGCGAGGGTTAAAGTATCGGAACGTATGTCGCCGTAATGAGTAGATTGTTTGCTAGGCTTAGTATTCCCGAAACAGAAGAGAAACAGATAAGACTAATAAAGCGTAATATTGGTCCATTCTATCAATCACAGTTAGCCCTTACTAACGTCGAGACAATTAGTGAATTGCTAGACTTTGGTCGAAAATTAGAATCAATTCGAGCTTCACTGGAAGCTTTTTTGCCTCCACCTACCAAACGGAATTCAAGGCTGCTTGAGCCCGATCTCGCCTATGTATCCACTGATCCACCAACAGTTGGCTCAGTTGTTACTCATGTTGGTCAACCAGCTACTAACCGCGTGAAATGCTTTAAGTGTGGTCGTATGGGCCATTTCGCACGGTTTTGTAGGATACTAAGTAGTAATTTCTCTAGGAGATCACCAGTTTCCCATAATGAGGGACGTAGCCAAGCTCAACAGCGAAATGCATATAGGGTCAATGCTAGCAATCCACGCAGTCAAACAAGTCCTGTACAGGGAAACGGGAATGAAGTTCAACAGTAGGCGGCCAGTTGAACTCTAGTGGGTCCCAAGAAGCCGCGAATCAAAAGGGTGTTCCTGTTCTAATCGATAGGGAAAGAGGCGTACTTGCGGGTTTATTATATTATGTCTTTGCAAAGTCAAAGAAAGACGTACGGCCTTTCTTAAAAGTTCGAGTGTTTGATATTCAGTTCATTGGGCTTTTAGATGCAGGGGCATCACGCACCATTATTGGTGGACCAGGGTGGGAATTGTTGGAAAGGATGGGACTGAATTTAAAAAAGACCAAATTGGACAATGTGATTTTAGCTGATGGAAATAGTGTTGGTATCCTTGGTGAAATATATCACCCAATAGAATTAGAACGTCGACTGAGAGTTTGTAAAGTTTTGGTCGTCAGGAAAATCCCTCACCAGATCATATTAGGGGCTGATTTTTGGAAAATCATGGGCATAACAGCGAGTTTATTTGAACATTCATGGACATTCTCAGAAGAAGACTTACCGAATCAAATTGCTTCACTCGAAAGCAAGTCGAAACTAACTGTAGAACAGTAGAGAGCTTGAGGCAATAATCCAAGAAGCTTAAATGAAGATGGGAAAGGAATTAGGCTATACTACCGAGGTCGAGCACGTAATTGGGACTGACTCGGCAGCAGTAAAGCAGCGTTATTACCCATTATCACCAGTCATTCAGAGGGTAATTGATGAAGAACTGGATAAAATGCTTAAGGACGGGATAGTGTAACCATCAAACGGCGCATGGTCCTCACCTGTAGTAATGGTACGTAAGAAGGACGGAAGCTACCGTTCTGTGTGGACTTCCGCAAACTTAATAAGGTGACAAAGAAAGACGCCTATCCGCTACCGTATGTCTCGGCTACCTTAGATAAGCTAAGGGACGCCAAGTACATGTCCTCCTTGGACATAAAGTCTGCGTTTTGGCAGGTGCCAATGGCAGAAGCTTCAAAACATCTTACAGCTTTCACGGTTCCAGGGAGAGGTTTATTCCAGTTCCGTAGAATGCCGTTCGGGTCAACTAACAAGCCAGCCACATGGCAGAGGCTGGTCGATAAAGTCTTATCTGGAGAACTCGAGAGTCACGTCTTTGTGTATCTGGACGAGGTCATAATTGTAACACAAACCTTCAATGAACATAAGCGTATATTAAGGGAAGTTCTTCATAAGCTCCATAAAGCAGGTCTCGTTATCAACTGCGAGAAATATGAATTTTGTAGACAGGAACTTCGATACCTGGGTTATTTAGTTGGGGAGAATGGTCTGCAGGTTGACCCAGAAAAAGTAAAAGGTATTTTGGATATGGCCCATCCAAAAACAATCTCAGAGGTTCGAAGATTTATAGGCATGGTAGCATGGTACCGTAGATTTGTAACCAGTTTTTCCAGTTTAATTACGCCTATTACCAACCTGTTAAAGAAAAATAAGAAATTCGTATGGTCTGCTGAATGTGAAGAGGCTTTCCGTTCAGTTAAAGATCGATTAGTGAGCGCGCCTATACTTACCTGTCCCGACTTCAGTTTACCCTTTTCAGTTCACACGGATGCATCTGGGTATGGCATAGGTGCTATCCTAACGCAAAAGGTGCATGAAGTCGAAAAAGTCGCCGCCTATCTGAGTAGGTCACTTAACAAGTGCGAACGAAATTATTCGACCGTTGAGCGAAAATGCCTAGCGGTCCTTTGGGTAGTTGAAATGCTGCGTCCTTATCTTGAAGGAAGTTCATTTTAACGTCGTCCATAGAAAAGGAAAGGAGCATTTGCTTGCAGATATGCTTTCTAGATCTGCGCCCATAGTCGAGTGTATGGATGGACAGCCCTCACCAATAGTTAATTGGTATTTACGTATGAAAACAAATGTTGAAAGGAATCCTATGGAGTATCCAGATTGGAAAATAGACAATGCTAGGTTATTTAAGCATGTCCGCCCCAGGTATCCTTAGCCTTAGCTTTCGATACTGATGACTGGAAACAGGTGGTTCCAAAAAACGAAAGAAAAGATATAATATACAAAGCACACGATATTCCTATATCGGGACATTGCGAAGTTCATAAAATACACGCGCGGATTTGTCAAGATTATTACTGGCCTAAGATGAAGGCCGATGTCGCAAGGTATGTTAAAAATTGCAACCCAGTTAAGCCAGTACGCATGAAACCGGCGGGTTTAGTGGCTTCACGAAAAATGGTGGAAAAGCCTTGGGAGACCATCAGTGTCGACCTTATTGGCCCGCTACCTCGCTCCCGTCGAGGTTATCAGTATGTCCTACGAAGTTCCCGATGTTATTCCCTATTCGAACTGCTACCGCGAATTCATAATCTTAGTATTAGAGGAATTCGTGTTTCTACTTTTTGGTGTACCGAGTATTCTCATTTGCGACAATGGGCCCCAATTTAAAAGCAGAGAATTTCAAAAGCTATGTAGTAACTATGGGCTAGATATAAAATATACTGGCTATTATCACCCGCAAGCCTATCCTGCAGAAAGAACGAATCAGGTAATTAAAACTATGCTTCGAGCTTATGTAGCGGAGACCCACCGTTTGTGGGACTATTACTTAGCACAAATAGCCTGTGCTATCCGTACATCTGCTCACGAGACCACCAAGCTGACGCCATATTTCGTAGTTTTTGGCGGTGAAATCGTTACTAATGGTAAGTCTCATAAGGAATTAGGAATACAAGAAGTATATAATGCAGAGGAGAGATCAAAAGCACTCGAAACAGTTATAAAAGACGTACGGAAAAGATTGGAGAAAGCAGCTGCAAACAGCAGACGTTCTTATAATCTCCGCAGGAGAGATTCCAGATACTATAAACGCGATTTAGTTTGGCGAAAGAACTATGTTCTTTCCGACGCTTCAAAATATTTATATTTTAATGCCAAATTGGCACCAAAGTTCATAGGCCCGTTTAAAGTCGTTAAAGTAGTATCGCCATGGACTTACGAGCTCGTCGATGATATGGGTAAAAGTAAGGGTACGTGGCACACAAACGATTTGAAACCTTATCAATCGGTGTCAGATAGTGCCAATTAATAAGCAAATTAGATCAGAAGGAAATGCTAGAGTAGGAAACGAGAGCAATAGCTCCAGAATTTAACTTACTAGCTATGGATTAGAAAATTTCTTCGAGGACTCGTGATTATATTGTTTTGTTATTATCCAAGCAAACACTTTGCATGCTTTACTATAGAGATTTCGGGGAAATCTCTTGGAGGAAGCGGAGGCGTGTTACGTTCCCAAAACCCCTTGGTGAAGGGGGGGGGGGAGAAATGATAAAGGCGCTGTGCACTATTTGACAATTCTTTTGTATAATCGAGACTCCAGAGTCTTGCAATTATGGTGTTGAAGTGCGCTGTGCTGTACTACAGAAACAACCGGAGGTTGTGTCGTGGGAAAGGATTTTCAAGCAATTTTAATAGTTTTGCTAATAAATTACAGTGTGTCGTGGGAAAGGATTTTCAAGCAATTTTAATAGTTTTGCTAATAAATTACAGTGTTTTAAGTAATATAAAAGTGAGATATTTATAAAAATAAACAGCCATGGCAAAAAAATTTAACATTTCCCAATGCCGGTTTGTTTCGTTGAAATTGACTTGTGAGAAGTGCATTAAATTATCAAATCCAACATCATGAAATATTATCTGAAAATAAGGGGGCGCAAATCTGTTTTTTTATTTAGCAATTTGAATTACAAAAAAGGTCCCCCTTCAAAATGTCACGATTTCACTACTGCCATGACGGAACGCATAAAAAGAGAGCACACTAATCATTTTGCCGAGTGGTTTTTTTTTTAATTTTCATTTTATTGACCTCTATATTGACAATGTTTCTTATATACTAAAGTACTATTCTATAAAACAAAAGCTTAGTTAGACAGAGCAGATTTTCTAGCCATATTCCATAATATAGAAATGGACATTTATTGAATTGCAAGTTGATTTCATATACTTGCCAGGGGCTATCGTAAAATAATATATATCAAGAAAAATGGAAAAAAAAAACTCGTTAAACGTAACTTAAACTAAGCGGGGACAAACTCTTCTGTTGAAGAAAACCTGTCTTATATGCTAAATTGAACATATGTATGTATATCTATTTAAGTTTCGGTTAATTTTAGATTTAAACATAGTAATTTTTAATTGCTTTAGAGCATATCTTACGTGCTTAATTGAGTAAAGTACATATTTATTTATATATGGGTGAACTACTATTTTTTAAAATATTAGTTAGTTCCATCTAAAATTGTCAAAGTATTTAGGTATATAAAGCATATTAATCAAGAAAGTGCCAAAGATATCGTTTTTATACCCTTCTTACTGAGCTATGTTATAGACAAGGTTATTGATGTTTGCCCTGGATGGATTATGGAAGTGAATTAATTGATTTGTGTCATTGTATAGTGCATTTTGGTTGCCTATATGCTTAATGTAATATGGGATCTTGTATTTCTTCTTTCGTCATTCATGTAGTCAATTTGGAAATTGCTAAAGTCGTTCAGTAGTGGGTTATCTGTTACGTCTAGTCTGTTGTAGAAATTCAAAGTTTGCTTAATTATTTCTATATCGATTCTTGTGATATTGGCTTTTTGATAGATTGTTTTATTACCAAAATATTTAAACTCGTTCGGCTTTCTAAAAAGACTCAAAAGCACTCGAAACAGTTATAAAAGACGTACGGAAAAGATTGGAGAAAGCAGCTGCAAACAGCAGACGTTCTTATAATCTCCGCAGGAGAGATTCCAGATACTATAAACGCGATTTAGTTTGGCGAAAGAACTATGTTCTTTCCGACGCTTCAAAATATTTATATTTTAATGCCAAATTGGCACCAAAGTTCATAGGCCCGTTTAAAGTCGTTAAAGTAGTATCGCCATGGACTTACGAGCTCGTCGATGATATGGGTAAAAGTAAGGGTACGTGGCACACAAACGATTTGAAGCCTTATCAATCGGTGTCAGATAGTGCCAATTAATAAGCAAATTAGATCAGAAGGAAATGCTAGAGTAGGAAATGAGAGCAATAGCTCCAGAATTTAACTTACTAGCTATGGATTAGAAAATTTCTTCGAGGACTCGTGATTATATTGTTTTGTTATTATCCAAGCAAACACTTTGCATGCTTTACTATAGAGATTTCGGGGAAATCTCTTGGAGGAAGCGGAGGCGTGTTACGTTCCCAAAACCCCTTGGTGAAGGGGGGGGGGGGAGAAATGATAAAGGCGCTGTGCACTATTTGACAATTCTTTTGTATAATCGAGACTCCAGAGTCTTGCAATTATGGTGTTGAAGTGCGCTGTGCTGTACTACAGAAACAACCGGAGGTTGTGTCGTGGGAAAGGATTTTCAAGCAATTTTAATAGTTTTGCTAATAAATTACAGTGTGTCGTGGGAAAGGATTTTCAAGCAATTTTAATAGTTTTGCTAATAAATTACAGTGTTTTAAGTAATATAAAAGTGAGATATTTATAAAAATAAACAGCCATGGCAAAAAAATTTAACATTTCCCAATGCCGGTTTGTTTCGTTGAAATTGACTTGTGAGAAGTGCATTAAATTATCAAATCCAACATCATGAAATATTATCTGAAAATAAGGGGGCGCAAATCTGTTTTTTTATTTAGCAATTTGAATTACAAAAAAGGTCCCCCTTCAAAATGTCACGATTTCACTACTGCCATGACGGAACGCATAAAAAGAGAGCACACTAATCATTTTGCCGAGTGGCTTTTTTTTTAATTTTCATTTTATTGACCTCTATATTGACAATGTTTCTTATATACTAAAGTACTATTCTATAAAACAAAAGCTTAGTTAGACAGAGCAGATTTTCTAGCCATATTCCATAATATAGAAATGGACATTTATTGAATTGCAAGTTGATTTCATATACTTGCCAGGGGCTATCGTAAAATAATATATATCAAGAAAAATGGAAAAAAAAAACTCGTTAAACGTAACTTAAACTAAGCGGGGACAAACTCTTCTGTTGAAGAAAACCTGTCTTATATGCTAAATTGAACATATGTATGTATATCTATTTAAGTTTCGGTTAATTTTAGATTTAAACATAGTAATTTTTAATTGCTTTAGAGCATATCTTACGTGCTTAATTGAGTAAAGTACATATTTATTTATATATGGGTGAACTACTATTTTTTAAAATATTAGTTAGTTCCATCTAAAATTGTCAAAGTATTTAGGTATATAAAGCATATTAATCAAGAAAGTGCCAAAGATATCGTTTTTATACCCTTCTTACTGAGCTATGTTATAGACAAGGTTATTGATGTTTGCCCTGGATGGATTATGGAAGTGAATTAATTGATTTGTGTCATTGTATAGTGCATTTTGGTTGCCTATATGCTTAATGTAATATGGGATCTTGTATTTCTTCTTTCGTCATTCATGTAGTCAATTTGGAAATTGCTAAAGTCGTTCAGTAGTGGGTTATCTGTTACGTCTAGTCTGTTGTAGAAATTCAAAGTTTGCTTAATTATTTCTATATCGATTCTTGTGATATTGGCTTTTTGATAGATTGTTTTATTACCAAAATATTTAAACTCGTTCGGCTTTCTAAAAAGACTCAAAAGCACTCGAAACAGTTATAAAAGACGTACGGAAAAGATTGGAGAAAGCAGCTGCAAACAGCAGACGTTCTTATAATCTCCGCAGGAGAGATTCCAGATACTATAAACGCGATTTAGTTTGGCGAAAGAACTATGTTCTTTCCGACGCTTCAAAATATTTATATTTTAATGCCAAATTGGCACCAAAGTTCATAGGCCCGTTTAAAGTCGTTAAAGTAGTATCGCCATGGACTTACGAGCTCGTCGATGATATGGGTAAAAGTAAGGGTACGTGGCACACAAACGATTTGAAGCCTTATCAATCGGTGTCAGATAGTGCCAATTAATAAGCAAATTAGATCAGAAGGAAATGCTAGAGTAGGAAATGAGAGCAATAGCTCCAGAATTTAACTTACTAGCTATGGATTAGAAAATTTCTTCGAGGACTCGTGATTATATTGTTTTGTTATTATCCAAGCAAACACTTTGCATGCTTTACTATAGAGATTTCGGGGAAATCTCTTGGAGGAAGCGGAGGCGTGTTACGTTCCCAAAACCCCTTGGTGAAGGGGGGGGGGGAGAAATGATAAAGGCGCTGTGCACTATTTGACAATTCTTTTGTATAATCGAGACTCCAGAGTCTTGCAATTATGGTGTTGAAGTGCGCTGTGCTGTACTACAGAAACAACCGGAGGTTGTGTCGTGGGAAAGGATTTTCAAGCAATTTTAATAGTTTTGCTAATAAATTACAGTGTGTCGTGGGAAAGGATTTTCAAGCAATTTTAATAGTTTTGCTAATAAATTACAGTGTTTTAAGTAATATAAAAGTGAGATATTTATAAAAATAAACAGCCATGGCAAAAAAATTTAACATTTCCCAATGCCGGTTTGTTTCGTTGAAATTGACTTGTGAGAAGTGCATTAAATTATCAAATCCAACATCATGAAATATTATCTGAAAATAAGGGGGCGCAAATCTGTTTTTTTATTTAGCAATTTGAATTACAAAAAAGGTCCCCCTTCAAAATGTCACGATTTCACTACTGCCATGACGGAACGCATAAAAAGAGAGCACACTAATCATTTTGCCGAGTGGCTTTTTTTTTAATTTTCATTTTATTGACCTCTATATTGACAATGTTTCTTATATACTAAAGTACTATTCTATAAAACAAAAGCTTAGTTAGACAGAGCAGATTTTCTAGCCATATTCCATAATATAGAAATGGACATTTATTGAATTGCAAGTTGATTTCATATACTTGCCAGGGGCTATCGTAAAATAATATATATCAAGAAAAATGGAAAAAAAAAACTCGTTAAACGTAACTTAAACTAAGCGGGGACAAACTCTTCTGTTGAAGAAAACCTGTCTTATATGCTAAATTGAACATATGTATGTATATCTATTTAAGTTTCGCTTAATTTTAGATTTAAACATAGTAATTTTTAATTGCTTTAGAGCATATCTTACGTGCTTAATTGAGTAAAGTACATATTTATTTATATATGGGTGAACTACTATTTTTTAAAATATTAGTTAGTTCCATCTAAAATTGTCAAAGTATTTAGGTATATAAAGCATATTAATCAAGAAAGTGCCAAAGATATCGTTTTTATACCCTTCTTACTGAGCTATGTTATAGACAAGGTTATTGATGTTTGCCCTGGATGGATTATGGAAGTGAATTAATTGATTTGTGTCATTGTATAGTGCATTTTGGTTGCCTATATGCTTAATGTAATATGGGATCTTGTATTTCTTCTTTCGTCATTCATGTAGTCAATTTGGAAATTGCTAAAGTCGTTCAGTAGTGGGTTATCTGTTACGTCTAGTCTGTTGTAGAAATTCAAAGTTTGCTTAATTATTTCTATATCGATTCTTGTGATATTGGCTTTTTGATAGATTGTTTTATTACCAAAATATTTAAACTCGTTCGGCTTTCTAAAAAGACCCGTGCATCTCCTTTGGGTGGCTCTTTCGAATTATCTTGAGCGTCCTATTTGATTCCAGGGGAGGTTGGCCCAAATTGGGCAGGCGTACATTAGTATTGGACGTATGAGTTGTTTATAGCAAATGATTTTAATTTTTTTATTTAACATGGGCTTGGAATTTAGCAGGGGTCTGCGGATATAATCCGCTGCAGTAGCTCTTTGCAATATATAATTAATGTGTCTGAAGGGTTTCAGATCAGAGAAAAGCGTGAGGCCTAGGTATTTGACCTTATGTTTTTTGACTATAGGTGAATTGTATATCCGAAGACTTGTTGATTCAAGGAGTCTTTTCTGGCTAGGTCTAACTGATTTACTGCTGTGAAAGCAATTGTAGCTATTCATAAGTTTTGTCGCTCTAATTATGTCCTCTGAGGATATGTAGGTAAGCATATCGTCTGCGTAGAAAATTGTTTTTAGATTCGGTGATATCGTGTTCGGAGGTTGGAAGTCAGCCGTTTATATGTTGTATAAGATGGGGGAGATGGTAGATCCTTGGGGGAGGCCAATTGTGGGTGAACATTTTTTGGAGATACAATTCTCTGATTTCACTTGGAATGCTCTTTCGGTAAGAAAATTATATATTAATTTGCAGATATGGGGATGAAAGTATAGGCTTGTGAGCATTTTGTATATCAGTCATTCGACCCACACTGTGTCGAATGCTTTTTCTATGTCGCGCATACAGGTCATTGTAGGTGTTTTCTGGTTCATGCTATAAGCAATATCTGTTTCAAATTTCAAGAGAGCGTGGGTGGTGGAGTGAGATTTTTTGAATCCGAATTGGTTATGGAGTATTATATTATGGTCTTCAGCATGGGAAATTATATTCTCTTTTAGACATCATTCGAAAAGATTTCCGATACAGGGGAGGAGTGATATTGGCCTATAATTCCTTTTGAAATTGGGGGTTTGTTATTTTTAAGAATAGGTATAATGTTCGCTGATTTCCATGACTTTGGGAAGTAGCCAATGTTGAGACAGCGATTGAAAATGACCGTTAGCTTTCGAATGAAGGTGGGAGGGGCTTTTTATGATGTAGTTAGGAATATGGTCTGGTCCGCTTAATTTTTTGTTTTTACGCCTTTATTGTATACTGCTAACTGTTTTTTATTAGTGAAATTCATTGTATTACTAGCAATATTATATGGTAGCTTTATTTGTCGCCTTAGGTGCGGGTGATGAGCTGGAGTACTGTTGTTGAAGGTAGTGATCGGGTTATAGTTGTGTTTGAATTGGATGTTGATGTTGTTTTTGACTGCTGCTAAGATATCGTCTTGATATAGTTCAGCGTTAGCCTTTGCTGCGGAGCGGAAGCATTCTCCGAGGCAGTCGGCTTTGTCTTGAGTTATTGTGATTGTACTGCAAATATTGTTAACATTTTCCGTGATATTTGGGAATAAAAGATGTTTGTTCTTGTTGGTCAGGTTTTGATTATTTTAAAGGTGTTGTTGTCTAATTTTACTGCACATAGTGTTTTATGCCAATGCACGATATAATGGTGTTGTATTTGGTTTGTTATCATGTTATTCAACAAGGCTATTCGGGATTTAAGGAAAATAAAGGCGGGAGAATATTTGTTTCTGTGTAGGATTTTCCTAAATTTATTTTTTGTGTCAATAACCTTTAGCATTATTTCTGTTAATTGTATTTGCGAGTTGCTTTTTAATTTTATTTTAGATGTTGAACGTTCAGTAGCGTCCGTGACTGTATTTCATACCAGAGCTATCGCTTCAGCATTTTCTTCTGGGTTAAGATTCTTGTTTATTGGTATGGAAATGTTTTGGAGGTTTTGGTGCCTTGTTAGCCTAAGGGATGCTATGGTAGTTTTATTGAGATTGAGTATTTCGATTGGTGTAGGTAATACAGCTTTGTCATCAACTGTGATGTTCATACGCACTGCGTCATGGTCGGATACGAAAGGTATTGTTTCCAGATAATGTCTATAGTTTGGGTCAAATGTTATGGGGAGGTTGCCAGAGATAATAAAAATTACCAGATAAGAGGGAAAAGTTACTGCTCTGTGAAATTTTTCGTCTCTACTGGAATGAAGGTTGATGTTTTGACAGACGTAGTTTGCTGTGTACCAGTTTTGCAGTGCCATACCTGCGTCGATCGACCTGTTGATAAGCCAGAACGGGTGTCTAGCGTTGAAGTCGCCCCCTATAATGAAGTAGCTCCTTATGTTGGGCTGCGTATTTTGTGTAAGCTGTATCGGCTTACTTAATTCGTTTGGGTCAAAACTGCTTGAGTACCTTTGGGTATTATAGACGGCAGATATGAAATACTCAGCTTTATCGCAAGTTGATTTTATTCTGGTGTGCTCAAAAGTATTGAAAGGGTTAGGTAGATATACAATTTTGTAACTTAGGGATTCGTGGCTTAGGATGACTGTACCCCCTCAGTGGTCTGTCAGTCTATCGGATCTGATAAAATTGTACTTTCTGAATGACACTTTATGCTTTTTCTTGGTTTTGGTTTCCGAGATGACAAGTATATGGGACTTGTTGTTTTGGAGGCATATATCTAGGTTATGGCATTTACCTTTACCTATAAGAGATTTGGTGTTAAGAACAACGATCTTTAGGGTAAGTATAACTGGTTTTGATGTTTGCACTGGGACGTGGCTTATTTATGGTTCCCATACCTGAACCAGAAATGAGAGCAAGGCAACCCTTTTCTCATCCATGGAGGGTAATGATTGGTACTGCGGTATGAACCGGTTAATTTTAGCTAGTATATTAGTGAAATTGTCTCCTAATAAAAGTTGAAATTCATTGTTGTAGAATGATAGTGGATTATTTATTGAAACACTATGAGGGGAACTTGTATTATCTAAAAGCGTACTGGCAAAGGACACAGAAGGCTTAACGAAGTTGTTCATAGATCCCCTTTTTAATTCTTGCTCATGGCGAATTTTATCTTTACTATCTTGCATCCTCTTCATGAGGGTGAGATATTATGTGCAGTTTCTGTAGTTAGCTGGGTGTCCAGTCTCACCGCAGTTAATGCATGTGGGATCTGTATTTTCTGTTTTAGGGCAGTTTCCGATAGTGTAAACAGTTGTGCACTTGACACATCGGTATTGCATCTTGCAATTTAGCGTTGAATGGCCGTACCTTTGGCAGTTTCTATACTGCAGTACTTCGTGCCTTAATAAACCTTCTACGTGGATGGTTTTGTACAGAAAATATTTAAGATTTATAAATCCTGAATTTTGGCCTTGGGAGCATACTGCATTAGCCAGATTTGTAGTTCTTCATTGTTACTGATTGATTTTCTGATCTGAAAACGGGAAACTTTAATGATTCCTTCAATTCCTTTAATCACTAGTTCTTGTTGAATTTCCTGTGCTGTGAATTCGTCGGATATTCCTTTTAGTAAAATGGAGTGGGTTTTTATGTGTTTCGGGGTGTATGTGTAATGTTGTTTCTGTGTATTTTCTAAATACTCCTTCGTTTTGAGAAAGTCGTCTGTGTTTTTAGATGTATATGTGTTACGTTTTTGTTTATTGACTTAAGATAAAAGTCGTTTGTAATTTGTTTTAGATCCGTAACTGTATGTTTATGTTTTAAATTGTAAGTAATTATTGGGGGTATTTTTTCTTTAGATGCGACAGACGTGAACGTATCTATTTCGTCGTCATAGTGAACAGTGTAAGATGTGCTGCTAGCGTTTATTTTTTTAACGACATTTTTGGCAGAGTTGACACTTAGTTGTGGTTTTATTTCTTTTCTTGGCTGTTTCATGTTCTGTGGCTGTAGAGTTAGTGGCTGTTGTTTGGTGCTCTGCTGCTGCTGCTGGCTTGTTACTTTCAACGCGTTGAGTTCTTTCTAGAGTAGAGCAATCATGTCCTGTTCCAGTATATCCTTGTATGTCTCAAGATGTGTCTCTTCTTCGATGTAAGTGATCATGTTGTCGTCCATGTGGTGAACTCTGGGATCCAGGGATCTTAATTTACTTAATGTTTTCAGTTGCTCTTTACTACTAACTTGTGCTGGGTTTCTGCTTGTTCTTTTTGGATTTTTCGTGCAGTATGACGGACTACGGTCGGACTGTGGCGCAATGTCTTGCATACTTTGTTCGTTGCGGCTATCTGTAATTTCTCTTGAGATGCTGTTCATTTCTTCCTGTGTCTGCTTTCTTATGGGTTTATTCAGTGTCCTTTTGATTTGTTTAAGCAGAGCGATTTTCTTATTCACTTTCTCTTTGCATCTATTTTTTAATACTTTAGCTTTTTTATATTGGAGATGCTCACCCACTTGCTTCTTCCTTTTGGTTGAGGCCAGGCTAAAAACTGATTCATTACTGGAATTGGAGCTACAAACTGACTCCGATCTGCCGCTCTTAGGTATGGTAGATGCGCTACTATCGTCTTCGCAGTTTTCCGTCGTTTCGTTAAAGTATTTTATTAGTTCGGCCACATTTTTCATGTGAACGAGGCACGTCTCTGAGACAGCCTATTATGAACCACTCTGGTTTCAAATAGTTTAGATTATATTTTAAATATAAATTTATAATTGGTTTTTATTTTAAATTTGTAAATTTTTTATTTTGGAACACCTTGAAATCCCCGGCGGACTCCTATTTTTTTTTCAAACTTTGCTCATTTGTTCTTATTTACACACAAATAACGAATCTACAATTAATTTTCCGCGAAAACTTATACTTTCTGAGATAATTAACTATAAATTTTGTAACTTTGCACTGCACTTCACATCAACAAAAACGACATTTTAACGATATGAAATCTTCTTCTTCTTTAAGTAGCAAGGCAATGCTCTTATTGCTGGGTATATACATACATTCGGGTTACCAGCATTGCGTCTTATGATATTTTGACAATTCTAGCTGTCATAAGTTTGACTTTGACAATTCTGGCTGTCATAAGTTTGACTTTGACAATTCTTTCTGTCAAAAGCTTAGTTTCAAACAGAAAACAATTGAAAAAAACGATTAGGCCGGCATAAGTAAGTTGTAATTTGTTTGTTTTGCCTAAATTATACCTTTATTTTTAAATTTCATGTTCGGCTTCTGATTCCTCAGACTTATCCAAAGAAATGCAACATCCTTACAGACTTCATCCTGCACTTTGGCACAATAAGTCTCGCAAAGTCTTGACACAGGTATTCTGCATGATGTTTATTTTGGAGAAACGGGCTGAAAAAATTTTCTTCTTTTTTCAGGTGATAAATATTTCAAATGTTTACTTGTTGTGCTGATTCTTCCATATGTACCAAGGAATATTACGGAATTTTCAAAGATTCTGGAGTAATGTCCAAGAAACATTTGGCTCGTTTCTTAATTTGGCACCCAATTCCAATTTGTGTGGTGGCATTATTTGTCAAGTACAAGTTACAACTTTGTTTTAGGAGGACATTATTGAGCAATAGTTTTAGAAAATAAATAAAAGAAGTACTTTACGTGAGCACATTTTTTTTAACATGGCTCCAAATAGAGAACGTAAAATATTAGAGCGGATGTAAAATACAAATCAAAATTAAAAAGAGAAATATAACAACCTAAAATTAAGGATGATTAAAAACAGAAAATATTAATAGTGTCACAAAGGTTACATACAATTAAGAAAAAGCTGTTAACAAAAAACGAAGCTTGCAAGTGATGTTGATAAATTCAACCAGGCACGAGTATAGGTCGTTATTGAAGCTGAAGAAGTTCATATCAACTCAGATGTTCGAGTATCTTGGGAGCGCTCCTTACTGTTTGCTTGTCAGTCTGACTTTCGTATCAAATACAGCTGCGAAACAGTTTTACCACCGATATTCGTGAAGCATTTGATAAAGATGACATTGGAATTCAGTACTATTGAACTTTTGACTTTGGCTTTTGACAGTGTCAATCACAGTAAATTATTGCAAAAAATAGCTTTGAATTTTAACTTCACCTCATCCGCACTTAATATTAACACATTTTTTTGTAGGCGAACAGCAAGTACAAATTAATAATATCCTTTCTAATGAAATTAATTTGACATGTATAATCCCTCAAGGCTCTATTCTAGGACCGCTGTTATTCAGTCTTTATATTAATGACTTACTGGATCTTATTTGTCATGCTAATATACGTTTATATGCGGATGATGTGCAGATTTTTATCAGCTGTCCTATTGGCTTGTCTGAAGATCGCATTTTCAAAGTCGTCAATAGATAGATGAATGATCAACATTAAACGATCTTGCATTGAATGCTAAAGAGTCTAATTATATGTTAGTACACCGAAGAGGTTTCAATCTTTTAAACTTTTCTCCTATTGTTCTTGGATATATGTATATAAATATATATATGTCAGGAATCTTGGTATACATAATACTAAACTCTCGGATGAGCTGCTGTGATTATGTAAAAAGCGTGTTGGGAAAAGTGTATGGTGGACTTCATCACTTTTGGCAGTCAGCACATTTATTTTCTGTAAGTGTTAAAATTAAAATCCTCAGAGCACTTTTTGTGCCATTTTTTACTTATAGAAATTAAGTCTAAGTCTGCTCTAGATTCTAACTGTTCACGGAAATTAGAAATCTTAATAATTGCATAAGATTTGTATATGGACTTCGACCTTTTGATCACATTAGCCAATACAGAATTGTAATTCTGAACTGTTCCCTTAAAACATAACTATCTTTTGCATAAAGCAATAGTTTTTCTTCATAGGCTCATTTACACCAATCAGCCTGTGTATTTTTGCAGTGGTATAAGATTCTTGCGTTCCACTGGACATGATATTTTTTGATTCCCCGCTACCATACAGTATTGGGCCAACGTTTCTACTTTGATCATATACCTAGCAAGTGGAATTCTTTTTCTCTGGGCTTACAACGCACGGGGGGTAAATCTTTATCATTTATTGGACGAGAATTAGCCGTACGACCGCTGAGCTTGAGAAATCTGTAGTTTATTTAGGTTTGTTTATTGTTTATAGTATAGCAGCAACTAATATAGGTTAGTATTAATATTCCTTGTCGCAGCTATTTAACTGGTCTCTGCGGATCGGTATATTCCCATTACCATGGAAGTTATCCTATATTATTCCTATACACAAAAGTGGCAGAAAAGATGAAATAGCTAATTATAGGAATATTGCTCAGCTTTCTGTCATTCCTAAGCTATTTGTGATGCTGTTTACTTTCACTGCAAACATTTATTAACTACAAGGCAGGACGGTTTTGTGAAGAAGCGATCAACTTCCACTACCCTGGTTGAATTTACCTCGGCTTGTCTCAACTCAATGGAAAATGGAAGCCAAGTTGACTGCATCTTCACCGACTTCAGTCAGGCTTTCGATTAAATATCACACAAGCTTTTGCTCTTTAAGTTTGGTGTCCTCGGATTTCCTGTATTTTTAATTAATTTTTTTTTTGTTAAATTAATTAATAGGATCCACAAGCTCTGTTTAAGTCGGCTATCTCTTGTGAAATACCTGTACCTTCCGGTGTTCCTCAATGCAGCCATCTTGGTCCAGTTCTTTTCATCTTATATATTAAAGATTTGCCAAACGTTATTAATCTATCTGATATTCTGATATATACTGAGGATATCAAAATTTTTAAGACGGTTGATAGCTCTAGTGGTTGTGGCGCTTTGTAAGAAGATATTAACAGTTTCTTGATTTGGTGTAATAAAAATTTGATGTACCTAAATATTGACAAGTGTAAAACCATTAGCTTTACCCGTAAAAATTGCCCACTTCTGACTACATACCATATCAATGGTATCGCTCTTGACAAAACCAATGAAGTCGAAGACCTTAGTGTACTTTTACACACCAAATTTAGCTTTTTACCAAGCTTTGTAAGAAGATGGATGCCTGATTTTAATGATCCTCTTACTTTAAGGACCTTGTATCTAGCTTTTGTGCGACCTCTTATTGAGTATGCCAACCCTGTTTGGTGTCCTTTAATGATTATTCATCTAAGGCGCTTCGAAGCTATACAGAAAAGGTTTATTCACTTCGCATTTAAACGTCTCCTTGGGGATAATCCCCTCACGCTTCCTCCTTATGAGCAGAGATTAAATCTTCGTAAGCTACCTGCCTTCACCAGAAGAAGTGAGGTAACTCAGGTAGACTTCTTGTTTCAAATAACTACTAGTGCAGTAGATGCTCCTGAACCCTTATCTAAAATTAACTTTAATATTCGTCCACAAATTTTAAGGAATGACTCGTATGCCCATATGCTCTATATTGAGAGTCTTCAATGATTACTCAGACCTCATTGATTTTGACTTAACTTCGACAAAGTTGAAAGGTAATTTTTTCACTTTTACTTATGAACATTTTGCTGTCTTAGTTTCATAATTTATTATTCTAGTTTTATTTTATTTTGTTTTTACTTTTTTTTAAATTGTTTATTGTTTTTATTTTTTATTTACATTTCTGTTTTTCTGCTACAAAATCAGATGGAATTTTGTCTTGTTGGCTCTGCTAAATAAATAAATAAAAAAAAATGTGGTCCAACAGCAGCATATATTGCCTATTGATCTGGCATTTGCATATTTATAGTAAAATCATATGGAAGGGAAATGAATGGTGTCAATAAATCAATTAAAGTTTCATTGATATACATACATACATATATATATATATATATATATATATATATATTTAAAAAAATTTTTAAAAATAAAATTTTTTTAAAAAATTGTTAAATAATTTTATTTTTAAAAAATTTTTAAAAAAATTTTAAAAAATTTATATATATATATATATATATATATATATAGATACACTTTTTATTTCATCTATTTTTTTATATACAGCAATATTTCTTTTAAGATACAAAATAATAGTTCTTTCAACAAAAAGGCCTACTGTGTTAAAGTTTTACAAACTTTCTTTATGTAGGTACAAAAATAAAAATCTTAAAATTGCATAATTTTTTAAATTTCTCAAAATTGTGATTTATTTTTAAAGCCCAACAATATAAGCCAGCTTTAAGTTAATCTAAAACCTAATTTCCTTAAATAAATAATATTCTGCTCATCAGATATATCACTTTACAGTGAAAGACTAAAAACAAAATAACACAAAAAGGAAAATACAATAAAAAAAACCGTCATGGAAATTAATGAAACTCACATCAATTAAATATTTGTATAAAACTCATTAGGAGGAAGTATCCAATATCCAAGGAAAATAAAAATGTTTTAGGCATGTTCTTGTTCTTAATTCCTTTTCGTCAAGAAAATATAAACATTTTATGCTCCTAAGTTTTCTAACAAATTTTCGACGACAGCTATGTGCATTTTATTCTATTAATTGCCTCTAATTAATTAGGTGCCGTAGAAAAGTCATATGTAAAGTTTTGAAGAACTCTTAATATTAATGGGAGTAAGATGACGATAAATTATAGAATAGATGAGGCGATACTGACATAGTCGACATCCTTAATCTGGGAGTTACACAGTTAAATGTTTGAGGATATTTTCGATGGTCTCTAAGGAGTTCTCTTCAAGTAAGAAGGTGCGATGATTACCTTTCACGGTCAGTACTTTAACGCTACCCTCGCAAACCTGAAACAAAACAAAAAACGTATAATGGTTAATTTTGTCAATAAATTTATGAAAACAAAATAGTTTACTACCGATAATATCTAAATTGTTAGTCATATCAGAAGTATGTGTATTGAATTGTAGATGGAAATTACAAGCAGGAGCTTAATTTTACGTCAGTGCAGCCATATTTGAAATGATTTTGATTTTGAATTTATTGGAGATAAGACTACTAACGCTACCCTCGCAAATCTGAAACAAAACAAAAAACGTATAATGGTTAATTTTGTGAATAAATTTATGAAAACAAAATAGTTTACTACCGATAATATCTAAATTGTTACTCGTATCAAAGTATGTGTATTGAATTGTAGATGGAAATTACAAGCAGGAGCTTAATTTTACGTCAGTGCAGCCATATTTAAAATGATTTTGATTTTGAATTTATTGGAGATAAGACTACTAACGCTACCCTCGCAAACCTGAAACAAAACAAAAAACGTATAATGGTTAATTTTGTGAATAAATTTATGAAAACAAAATAGTTTACTACCGATAATATCTAAATTGTTACTCATTTCAGAAGTATGTGTATTGAATTGTAGATGGAAATTACAAGCAGGAGCTTAATTTTACGTCAGTGCAGCCATATTTAAAATGATTTTGATTTTGAATTTATTGGAGATGAGACTACTAACGCTGCTACCCTCGCAAACCTGAAACAAAACAAAAAACGATAATGGTTAATTTTGTGAATAAATTTATGAAAACAAAATAGTTTACTACCGATAATATCTAAATTGTTACTCATATCAGAAGTATGTGTATTGAATTGTAGATGGAAATTACAAGCAGGAGCTTAATTTTACGTCAGTGCAGCCATATTTAAAATGATTTTGATTTTGAATTTATTGGAGATAAGACTATTTTGATTGAGATCAACTTGCAAGAATATCCTGGAATATCAAATTTATTTATATAAAATTTATGGCTATACGTTTACTTTAACATGAGAATGAAGCTTGAAATAATTTTATTCAGTAGCCCAAAAACAGGATAAATCCCGTGAGTGGTTTATTTTATAAAAAGCAATTTGTAAACTTCTATCTTGATAAAAAGTGAATGATTTATTCACTTCAATTCTCAAAAGCTTCTCGTAGTGACGACACTATCTAGTAGTCCAAGCAAATTCTCGGTTTTGTTTATACATATGTATGTAATTTTGAATAGCACTTTATAGGAATTATTGGTAAGCACTGGTAATGCGATTAGAACGGAAGCTCACGTTACTACTACATAGTCAAAATTTTGGAAGCTCTCGATTCCGATCAGTTTCCAAAAACTTAACTATGTAGTAGTAGCGTGAGCTTTCGAATCAAATTAGCAATGCCTCCCAATATTACTTATTACTACTATTCAAAATTACATACATATATACAAAACCCAGTATTTGCTTAGACTAGGGGATCGTGTTGTCAAATTAAAATGAATAAATCATTCACTTTTCATCAAGATAGGAGTACAAAATGATTTTTATAAAATGAACCACTTACGGGATAGGAGTACAAAATGATTTTTATAAAATGAACCACTTACGGGATTTGTGCGGTTTTTGGGTTCCTGAATAAAGTTACCTCAATCTTCATTCTCGTGTTAAAATAAGCGTGTAGCAATAAATTTAATTCAAGTTACAGAGGTCTAAATTTTAATGTTATAAAAGTAATTATAATATTAACAAATTTGGAAAAAATAATCAGATACGGATGATTAACACTTAAAAATGACAACTTTACTAATTTATTAATAAACGGTAATAACACTATAATTGCGTCGTAATTCATCAAGCTGTTGCGCTAAGAAAAGTGAAGGTTTTTGCAACATATAATTTTTTTTTCTTTATAATTTTCTTTTACCCAACATAATATGCTACAGCATCAGTTGAGTTTAAACATTTTCCCAATTTTATGACTTCATTTGCTAAGACCTCTTTTTAATTTCTCTATAGCGAAATATATCAGTATAGCATGCTGGTCTTCTGTTCTTTTGGATAGTTCAAACCTATTACCCTAAGATCTAGCCGATCAGTCATCAAACAGGAAGCTTTTGGAGAGCAAAATTGCCCTTCTAAAATTTAAACACTCTATTAAAAGAAGATTTTTTACAGTTGATGTTTATGGGTCATATATTCCCAACAATCCAAACCCAAGAAATTTTACAGTTCGAATGGCTCAATTTGAGCATACATTATCTGCATCCCCAATTTATTATTAATTGCCAACTTTTTTTTTTTTAGTTTATTAAATGATGTGAAGAAATATGGATATAGTTATATTTGTCTTACCTCAGAAAGTCCATAATCCTCTTCCAATTTTGCGTAGTTCTCGTTTGGTTTGATTAATGTAACATCACCTTTCACTTTTACTGAAACTTTAAAGGAAGCAGCCGCAACTAACTTCTTATAGAATGAAACTGCAGTCTGTGTGATCTAATAAAAGAAAAACAATTAATTACATCCATGTTTCCAATAATACTTATTTATTAATTTATTCTACACATATTTATTAAATAATATATACATAAATAATAGGCTCAAAAAACCATGATTGGGTGAACATTGAAAGAGAAAGATGATAACATTTTTTCAGAGAAATTAACCACCACACACAAACAGTGGAAAATTAAGGGTTATTGCTGCTCGATTTGAGTGTATCTAGAGAAATTAAACGGTATACAAGACAACATATTATTGTCGTATATGGTCTTGGTGTAATTTAGACCAATTTCTTTATATAACAAAATTACAAAGTCAATTACACGTAATTGCTTCAAATGCCGACAAAAAATCAACAATACTATAATCGCCTGCTTAATATGGTAGACGATGTTCATATCTTGTTTACTGTATACCGTGAGTAAATCGGTTTTAGTTTGCTATTGTAAAGGGGCAGAACATTTCTATTATTTCAAAGAATATCATGAAGAACAAACTTGATATGCAAGCGTATGATGCATCCTTCCGATCGACACGCACCGCATAAAAATAAGGCGCAAGCAGGAAAGCATACGGCAAGATATATCTGACAAATGTATAATAAAGAATTCCGGTAATGTATGGGTTGCTAAATTTCTTCGAACATAGCTTGACATAGCATAACATGGAAATAGTCGTCTTAACTAAAGTGACACTCAAAAGAAAACTTATTATTAAACCGCAAACTCAAGTCTGAACAAATAACAACCATATGTAACATAGATATTACGCAGAAGATTCGTTTTACGCGCGAAAGACCTAGTAATAGTACAAAATGTAAAAGAATTGTAAAGCAGCCTTCTTACTCAAAATAATATGCATAAAATTTGTGTGCACCTGACACCATAGTTATGTACTTACCAGTTCGATGGGTTGATTAATTTCAGTTTGAAGCAGTTCTGCACATTTCTCTAATTTTGCTTCCCATGTTGGAATGCGAAGTAGTAATCTTGAAACCTGTATTATGAAAAAAAAATGATCACATTAGTTTCAAATGGATTTTTTATTGGCTACTATAAAATACTTACTCCACCATAGTCTAGATTTCCACAGACCATTCCAAAGTAAGCCAAAGCGTATGACTGATTTTGCTCTTCCGTTGACTCTTTTGAAGTATTTCGCATTTGCTTGTGTGTTTGTGTATACCAGCTTACATACTTAGGTGCACCATCTAACATCACTAAATTCACTTTTTCCTTAAGCTTTTCCAAATTATTTACCATAGCAAAGGCAACCGTAGCTCCAAAAGAATACCCAGCAATTGCATATGGACCTTTGCGTTGAATTGTCTTTATTTTACTCACATAGAATTTAGGTAAATCTTCTAAGGATGTCAGGGGTGCATCTGCGGTACATTGTAGACCATAAACTGGGCAATCTGATCTTTCAGCTAATGGTTGAAGTGGTGCAGCAAAACCTTCAATTGCATGAATAAAGAATATAGGTTGCTTCTTGGAATGTTGTGAATTTTTCTTTGCATTTAATTTAATTATAGATTCCTCTGGCATAAGTTCTGATGAAAAAACGACCTGAGTTCCATCACTAAATGGAGTGGGAGTATTCTGTCCTGGAGTAGAGGCAGCAGGGATGGGCTCTGCACTTCCTTCACTTCCATCAAGTTTTTTAAGAGCTCTAAACGTCAACAGTCGAATATCTTGTGCACTCATTACGATATCATAATTCCTTTCTAAAGTTTGCTTAATTTCTGCGCTCATCAAGGAATCCATTCCTAAATCTGCAAGAGACGCAGAATCTTGGATATTCTTAGTGTCTCTAAGACCAAGAATATTAGCGACACAACTTAATAAGCTTGCTCCAGATGATGAATCAGCTTTTCTCTTTTCAGCAACCACCATTGATGCTAGAACATGGTGCGGTTGCTGTAGGAAAATGTCTAAAGTTTTCAAGCACGACGACATTCTCTGAGGTAGAGTTCCTCCAATGACAGTATCATTATCACCCAAATTTTCAATAACTAAACCGGTATCACCAATGGCTCCCCATTGAATTACCGTTCCTGGGAAAGCAGACGCTTGTCTGTTTTCAGATATTCTTTCGATAGCTGAGTTTGCAAGACCATAATTTGCCTGTCCAATATTACCACGACCGCAAGATACACTAGAGATGAAATAATCAAGCTCTGGACACATATTTCTTGATAAGGCATCGAGATGTTTAGTTCCATCTATTTTGGGAGTGCAAACAGTTTGGAAATCTTTTTCAGTTTGATCTTCTAATAAACCGTCTCTTAGAACTGCAGCCAAATTAAATATTCCACCAACCAAACCATAGTTATTTGCATTCTGTATGAGTTTTTGACAACCAACTTTAGTTGTTACATCATTTGTGTCTATAATAACTTTAATACCTCGTTCTTCCCACCTGCGGACCATTGAGGATTGATAACCTGTCTAAATTCCACTTCTGCTCGTTAAAACAATATTCTTAGCTCCTCGGGCCACAAGCCAATTCGTAATTTCCAAACCAAATCCTCCAAGACCACGAACAATGATGTAGGTTTTTTCTGGATGCATATATGTTCTTGGTATTGCACCCACTAGTTTTGCCGATGGTTTTACTATTTTATCATCTTCTTCATCTCTCACCTTAATGACAACTTTTCCAATATGTTTTCCAGATGCTATTTTTAATACCTTCTTCTACAAGAAGTGAAGTTCCGGTTTGTTGTGCAAAAATTTGCTGTTGCTGCTGTTTCTGAGTGAAATTCTTTAGCATTTGGCTGAGACTTGAAGTGCTTTGAATCTGTTGATGAGGCTGATTCAGTATTTGAGTGCTAATGTGTTTCGGAGTAGATGCAGATGAGACAACATTTTATTGTAGTGTTTGCATAGATTGCTGTTGTAAGATTGTAGCTTGTTGTTGCGTTTGTTGAACCTGTTGTTGACTGGACTGGTTGATAATAATGATATTTTGATTTTGTTGTGTTTGTTGGCTTTGTAAAATTTGCTGCTTCTGTTGAGGATTCAATTCATTCTGGTATTGCCCTGGCGATTTATTTGTTGTTTGTGACGCAGCGCTTATCTGTGAATAAAAAAAAATTTAATCGGGTTTACAAAATGAAATAAAATGATATATGTATTTTAATTTATTAGCTTCTATGCTCTCCTAAGTCCATGAAGTTGGTGGAAACATTGGCGTTGCTACAACAGCGATAAGCGTCATTCTGCCATGGCGAAACGATTTCAAACTGCCGTCGATTGGAGTTTTTTTGCAGAGAAGTGGGAATAAAAAACTGAAAATCTTTACAATTTAATATAAAAAATTTATAATTTTTATTAAAAACTACTTACCACGTCTGAACTTGCGGTGCCTACATTTGATGGAGAGTAAAGGGCGATTCTAAATCAAATCATAAATACAAGAATAAGAACCAACCGCCTCGTCCGGGATTTTGAAACCGAGACCTTCCCATTGTATTATTCTTCTCCACTGTCGTATTCGACGTCATCCAAATTTTCTCCCACCTGAAAAGTTTTACAATTAAAGAAACAAATTGAAAAAGCAACAGCAAAAAAATTTGGCAACGGAGTCAAACAGACTTTTCTACCGTACTAAATTTTTTATTCAAAGTATAAGGATATGTAAAAGTAAAACAAATTCCTTACCGCAAGTTGGACTGCCCTCGTTTTGTAGGGATTGTACACAATCCCTGCAGCTTTCAAAAACTCTATTGTAGGATCCAGTCCATTTCTCTTGCAAAAATTAATAAATGTAAATTTGGAAAGATAGCCCAAAAAGAAGTCTTTCTTGCAGTTATATATAGGCAGTCGGCATTTGATGTGCCTCCAGAAACCCTCAATCTGGTTAGTGTGTGCTCCCGTTTCTGGGTCCTTATAATTAACCGAATGGTTAACCGTAAAGTGTAGGAACATCGTTTTATCCAACTCTTGATAGGCCTTCCAACAATCACTAATGATTGTTGTGCCTGGAAGAATCCGGGCTTCAATCAGAGGCTTAAGAGTGGCCGCATCACGATGTTCCACGGGCACCAAAAAGAAATCTCCAGTTTCCCTACAGACGCCACCAAACACCCACTGCCCTTCAACAATATGACCCTTGTTGAACTTCCTCTTCCCAAACTTAGACTCATCAATTTCGACAGTCTTGTTCTGTCCCCCTGTAACAAATGCATATTAACACTCTCCCCAAAAAGGTAGAAAATCAAATTAAATTACCAATAGGCTTTCCTTCCCGCAAGCAATAGTCCATTGCAACATCTCTGCAAAATGAGTTCCAATCCACGGCAGTTCTCTCGCATATCCTTGCATGAATTTTGATCACCTTCAACTCGACGTTCTGGCACCATAGATTGACAAATATCATTATCTGGAAAATGAAAAAAAAAAACTCAGTGAGAGCTCAACGAAAGCTTTGACAATTACATCATCTTACCTGCTCAATGGTTAGCCTGGATTTGCCGAGGAAGGTGTTCGTGCGCATACTCTGACGCTTATCGCATGTAAATTTTTTTTGCTTTCTTTTAATAATTTTATTATAGCAACGCCTATAGAACCCATCCTCATAGTTATGGCCTGAGTCTTTCACCAATTTGGGAGTACCGCCACAATCTGGGCATTTCAGCTCCCCTTCTGTGGCGAATACTCCCAATTCCTGCAGTTTTTCAATAGCTTTCGTTTGGTCCATACAAACGACTACAATGTCTTTTATATTAATAACCGACATATTGACCTATGGAGTTGAAAAATAATGAATCTACCCATATTTTAATATCACCTACTTAAAATTTACATTAAGTTTATATATCGAAAAATAATTGCATTTTTAAGGGAAGATCCTTTCAGTATGCGAAACATTTCAGCATATTTCGGTAAAATACAATATTTCTTTGACTATAGTTTATTTCCTTTAAACAAAATGCATTTCTCTTGAATATATTATTATATTTGTATGACTCAGTTAAAGTTAGTTTAATAATGTAAAGCCATGACCATGAATTAGAATTAGAATTTATTGATGCAAAGACGTACACAAGATATTACAAAATTAAAAACAAACAAAGTTTGCTCGACCTCAAGAAGAATTTGCAGCGCAAGTAAATTCCGCTAAGCAAGCATAATTCCGGATTGATAAAATATTCATACCTGAGGTCATTGCTTTCCAATATCGATACATTGTGACTCATTCAGAAATTGTGTGATCAGAAATGTTGACACTACAATTTCTAATTTTTAATACTCAAATAAATATATAAATATGTATATATACTTCTTTTGCAGTCTCATAAGGAAAATTATCAATGCACCTATTTCATTTGGCAATGGAAGACCAAGAATATTAGCGACACAACTTAATAAGCTTGCTCCAGATGATGAATCAGCTTTTCTCTTTTCAGCAACCACCATTGATGCTAGAACATGGTGCGGTTGCTGTAGGAAAATGTCTAAAGTTTTCAAGCACGACGACATTCTCTGAGGTAGAGTTCCTCCAATGACAGTATCATTATCACCCAAATTTTCAATAACTAAACCGGTATCACCAATGGCTCCCCATTGAATTACCGTTCCTGGGAAAGCAGACGCTTGCCTGTTTTCAGATATTCTTTCGATAGCTGAGTTTGCAAGACCATAATTTGCCTGTCCAATATTACCACGACCGCAAGATACACTAGAGATGAAATAATCAAGCTCTGGACACATATTTCTTGATAAGGCATCGAGATGTTTAGTTCCATCTATTTTGGGAGTGCAAACAGTTTGGAAATCTTTTTCAGTTTGATCTTCTAATAAACCGTCTCTTAGAACTGCAGCCAAATTAAATATTCCACCAACCAAACCATAGTTATTTGCATTCTGTATGAGTTTTTGACAGCCAACTTTAGTTGTTACATCATTTGTGTCTATAATAACTTTAATACCTCGTTCTTCCCACCTGCGGACCATTGAGGATTGATAACCTGTCTAAATTCCACTTCTGCTCGTTAAAACAATATTCTTAGCTCCTCGGGCCACAAGCCAATTCGTAATTTCCAAACCAAATCCTCCAAGACCACGAACAATGATGTAGGTTTTTTCTGGATGCATATATGTTCTTGGTATTGCACCCACTAGTTTTGCCGATGGTTTTACTATTTTATCATCTTCTTCATCTCTCACCTTAATGACAACTTTTCCAATATGTTTTCCAGATGCTATTTTTAATACCTTCTTCTACAAGAAGTGAAGTTCCGGTTTGTTGTGCAAAAATTTGCTGTTGCTGCTGTTTCTGAGTGAAATTCTTTAGCATTTGGCTGAGACTTGAAGTACTTTGAATCTGTTGATGAGGCTGATTCAGTATTTGAGTGCTAATGTGTTTCGGAGTAGATGCAGATGAGACAACATTTTATTGTAGTGTTTGCATAGATTGCTGTTGTAAGATTGTAGCTTGTTGTTGCGTTTGTTGAACCTGTTGTTGACTGGACTGGTTGATAATAATGATATTTTGATTTTGTTGTGTTTGTTGGCTTTGTAAAATTTGCTGCTTCTGTTGAGGATTCAATTCATTCTGGTATTGCCCTGGCGATTTATTTGTTGTTTGTGACGCAGCGCTTATCTGTGAATAAAAAAAAATTTAATCGGGTTTACAAAATGAAATAAAATGATATATGTATTTTAATTTATTAGCTTCTATGCTCTCCTAAGTCCATGAAGTTGGTGGAAACATTGGCGTTGCTACAACAGCGATAAGCGTCATTCTGCCATGGCGAAACGATTTCAAACTGCCGTCGATTGGAGTTTTTTTGCAGAGAAGTGGGAATAAAAAACTGAAAATCTTTACAATTTAATATAAAAAATTTATAATTTTTATTAAAAACTACTTACCACGTCTGAACTTGCGGTGCCTACATTTGATGGAGAGTAAAGGGCGATTCTAAATCAAATCATAAATACAAGAATAAGAACCAACCGCCTCGTCCGGGATTTTGAAACCGAGACCTTCCCATTGTATTATTCTTCTCCACTGTCGTATTCGACGTCATCCAAATTTTCTCCCACCTGAAAAGTTTTACAATTAAAGAAACAAATTGAAAAAGCAACAGCAAAAAAATTTGGCAACGGAGTCAAACAGACTTTTCTACCGTACTAAATTTTTTATTCAAAGTATAAGGATATGTAAAAGTAAAACAAATTCCTTACCGCAAGTTGGACTGCCCTCGTTTTGTAGGGATTGTACACAATCCCTGCAGCTTTCAAAAACTCTATTGTAGGATCCAGTCCATTTCTCTTGCAAAAATTAATAAATGTAAATTTGGAAAGATAGCCCAAAAAGAAGTCTTTCTTGCAGTTATATATAGGCAGTCGGCATTTGATGTGCCTCCAGAAACCCTCAATCTGGTTAGTGTGTGCTCCCGTTTCTGGGTCCTTATAATTAACCGAATGGTTAACCGTAAAGTGTAGGAACATCGTTTTATCCAACTCTTGATAGGCCTTCCAACAATCACTAATGATTGTTGTGCCTGGAAGAATCCGGGCTTCAATCAGAGGCTTAAGAGTGGCCGCATCACGATGTTCCACGGGCACCAAAAAGAAATCTCCAGTTTCCCTACAGACGCCACCAAACACCCACTGCCCTTCAACAATATGACCCTTGTTGAACTTCCTCTTCCCAAACTTAGACTCATCAATTTCGACAGTCTTGTTCTGTCCCCCTGTAACAAATGCATATTAACACTCTCCCCAAAAAGGTAGAAAATCAAATTAAATTACCAATAGGCTTTCCTTCCCGCAAGCAATAGTCCATTGCAACATCTCTGCAAAATGAGTTCCAATCCACGGCAGTTCTCTCGCATATCCTTGCATGAATTTTGATCACCTTCAACTCGACGTTCTGGCACCATAGATTGACAAATATCATTATCTGGAAAATGAAAAAAAAACTCAGTGAGAGCTCAACGAAAGCTTTGACAATTACATCATCTTACCTGCTCAATGGTTAGCCTGGATTTGCCGAGGAAGGTGTTCGTGCGCATACTCTGACGCTTATCGCATGTAAATTTTTTTTGCTTTCTTTTAATAATTTTATTATAGCAACGCCTATAGAACCCATCCTCATAGTTATGGCCTGAGTCTTTCACCAATTTGGGAGTACCGCCACAATCTGGGCATTTCAGCTCCCCTTCTGTGGCGAATACTCCCAATTCCTGCAGTTTTTCAATAGCTTTCGTTTGGTCCATACAAACGACTACAATGTCTTTTATATTAATAACCGACATATTGACCTATGGAGTTGAAAAATAATGAATCTACCCATATTTTAATATCACCTACTTAAAATTTACATTAAGTTTATATATCGAAAAATAATTGCATTTTCAAGGGAAGATCCTTTCAGTATGCGAAACATTTCAGCATATTTCGGTAAAATACAATATTTCTTTGACTATAGTTTATTTCCTTTAAACAAAATGCATTTCTCTTGAATATATTATTATATTTGTATGACTCAGTTAAAGTTAGTTTAATAATGTAAAGCCATGACCATGAATTAGAATTAGAATTTATTGATGCAAAGACGTACACAAGATATTACAAAATTAAAAACAAACAAAGTTTGCTCGACCTCAAGAAGAATTTGCAGCGCAAGTAAATTCCGCTAAGCAAGCATAATTCCGGATTGATAAAATATTCATACCTGAGGTCATTGCTTTCCAATATCGATACATTGTGACTCATTCAGAAATTGTGTGATCAGAAATGTTGACACTACAATTTCTAATTTTTAATACTCAAATAAATATATAAATATGTATATATACTTCTTTTGCAGTCTCATAAGGAAAATTATCAATGCACCTATTTCATTTGGCAATGGAATTTGGGGTCGGGGATAATTGATTTAATGACAATTATTTTTTTACACAATTCCCCCACAAATTTAAAATTATGAAAGTATTTTATAAGTTCTAGAGGAGGCTAAAATATTTCACTGTTAGACTTAAGTATTACGTGCTTTCTAAACATAATATCTTCTTTCGTTTTAATATTAGGACGATTTCACATATAATGGGACGATTCTTCAAATATAAATGTTGAAAGAATAATCATTTCTTTATCTAAATTGTTCCTGAATTGTATAATATCGGCATTGTAAAAGGAATCTATCTTTTCTTTCCAGAGCAAAATTAGTGTCCTCTATTAAGAATTTAATTCTTCAATGGAGACCTTGTTATACAGAAAGGCGTTTACAAGAGGAAGAATTGAATAGAAAAATCACAACTTTGAATACTTTTTTATTGTTTATGTCAACGAAATTTTTAGCACAATACATCTGTAATCAATCGAAAACAAAAATGGAAAATAAATTATACTTAAATAGTAATGAATCTATCACATAAAATCGTAGAGAAGTAGATTGCACAATGTTAACTCAAAAAGTGGTAAATCTATCACTTTAGTCAGAAATAATAATAATAATTTATTAGCAATATTATAGCTATACAATACCACCATCTTTCATTTAGAAGTTCACAAATATATATACATATTTTAAAATTTACGATATTGCTTTATTTTTTATATATTGCACGCAACCTTTTTTAAAACACATAAAATTTTGTTCACTTTTTAATTCAGTCGGAAAACCATTAAATTTCTTGAAACTCATATTCCAGTGAATGTTTATGCACTCGATCTATTGTATAGTTGTAGTCTGACCATCTCTGACGCTCTTCTTAGATTATATGGCTCAGCCTTTGCCATCCACGTGATCATATTTAGAAGTATATATATTTATATTTATACCAAGTCTGTCATTTATGTACTTGAATAAAAGTAGAATGACTCAAATGAGAACATCTGTAAAAAACCGTTTATATCTACAACGTTTCAACTATATTAATCGAGGTTTGTATGCTGTTCTCCGTTGAGGAGTCCTATTCTCCATGTCCTAAGGAAGGTCTTTATCAGATCTTGACCAAATTTTGAAATTGAATTGGTTCAGAAATATCGGAAATATGAGGTAACATTCAATAAATGAAATCAGTCGAACGGATAACCTCCTCTTTTTGTCCATTAAAAAAGGATATCAATGATTGTAATAACTTTTAAGATTCTTGAAGATCTCATAAAAAAAGAATAACTTCTATAGATGATTAAATATGTATTCTATGAAGAAGAATGTATTTCAAAATTTATTTTTTGATTTCGCAGTATACTTAGTTACTTAGCAAGACAGAAGTTAATTTTTAAATTTTAAGAGATTTTTAGGAAATAATCATTTGTTGTCACCAACGAGGTATTATTAGTTAACAATTAGGAGAAATATTTCAGTGGCAAAAAGTTTGTTAGTAATATCTGTTTCGCGCCCCTTCGGTTATTTCGCATTTTTTCTGCATCAATGCGACAAGCCCAAAGCAAACCAATATTTTCAACGTAGTAAACATGAATTTTAGAGCGAAGACTAAGAATAGCGGAATGAAATACACGGAAATACAGGGCATTTGTAGAGCTTAAAGATGAGCTTCGACTCTTTCTTTAAGATAGAAAGCCAGATGTTGCTTCGCACTTTAGTGGTGAAAAGTGGATATGTCTTACATCATATTTAGCAGATTTTTTTGATAAAGTAAATGAATTAGATCTTTCTGTGCAGGGAAAAGATCCCAACATTTTAGTTTTAAATACAAAACTTATTACTTTCCAACAAAAGCTTTGCTCATAGTCAAACTCTATTAACGAAGGAAATATGGAAATGTTCTCTTGTCTAAATGAGTTTCTTAGCACCAATGTAATATTAATCTCGAATACAATTAAAAAAATAATACTAAATCATATTGATTTCTTGCTAAATATTTCCTAAATATAAACGAGGATCGAAAGTATGACTGGGTAAGAATGCCATTTGCTAAAACATTGAAATATTACATATTACTCTTCTTGTGCCACGAAGAATTGATTGATATTAGCTCCGATAATTCTATTCAATTAAAATTTAATGAAAACGTCTAACAGAATTTTGCATAAGGCAACAGCAAGAATATTCGTTTATCGCAAAAGAAGCATTACTAAATTTAATGCCTTTGCAAAAACTTATTGCAAAACCTTCGAATTAGTGTTTCTGAAATTTCACCGGATATTGATTAGTTATGCAAAAATATGAAATCACATCCCTCCCATTAAATTCTTATTTTGGTAACAAATTTGAGATTATTTTGCTTAAATTTAGTTTTATATAATATTATTTTTGAAATAATTTTGAAGTTTATTTTGTTTGCAAAATTTGATTTAAAAGCATTTAATAGCCTTATATTGCTTAAAAAATATAATGATTATCTGTGCAAGTCTGATTTTTGAAGTGGTTTCTCGCTTAATATTTCTAAAACGGTTCGTCGGACAGTAAAAATGCTTATAACCAATTTCATAGGATTTCATATACTGATTTCATATATCAACGTGAGATTGGAGACTTACAACAAAGCAAGAACACAGCATTCTTTAATATACAGGGTGTTTCCCACTAGTTCACAAAGCACCCTGCATCTTAAAAACTGCAGGGCGTACGGTCACAGCTAAGAGCTCATTATATGCAGAACTTCATGGCCTTTCCAACGACTACTCAACCAGCCCCACACTCCTCCCCCAATCAAGAATTATGGTTATGTAAACTAAAAATTTCGGATTTTGTTATATTTGTTATATTTTTAAACTGTAGACTCTTCTCTTTAATTCGACTTAGTACACCTATGTGCTATCTGCAGCCGTTAAGAAGTTATTAGCTATTAACTTATTCTCAAACCTATTTTCAAACCAATTCTCAACTATAAAAATATATTAAAAGAGTCTGTTAATAGATCTAAAGTATTTTTAATATTAATACTGATTATTCTCTTCTATACAAGAATAATAGTCATTACCTGATAATTATGAAAAACAAACCACTTAAACTCACTGTACTGAAAACTTATAAAACGCTTTAGATGTATCTAAAAAAAAATACTTCAATAACACACCGATTGAATTTGCCAACATAAATCAAGCAAGAAATCGCGAGAGAGATTATAACGGATAACCTCAGCCTCAACGTCGACAGTTCTGTAGAATATATGAGATTAGGTTATCTAGAACACAATGGCAAAGTTGGTGAGGCCGGCCTGGTTGAGGTTGAACTCTAGTAGGTGGGTGGTCTACTTTATTCGTCAAATTAAGCAGTTTGGCCAGATATAAAATATAAATTGAAGGAAGATTATTAGAATTGTATTCCATATTCCACTAACTCCACGTTTTTACACTTCGAAAAAAGAGAGCAGCGGCACAGTATATTCTGCAGAGGGCCGGTCAGCAGGCGCCATCCACAGTCTTCTTGCCTTGTCTTACTACAGGAGTTTATCATATAAAAGTTGCTTGTATTTTGTTCAAACGCGCTATAATTTCCATAAATTTGTTCTACATGCTATTTTTTTTAACTATTAGAAAGAAAACATATTTGGCTGCAATTTGCTATGGGAGCGACAGTTTTGGGCCTTGGGACCTGTTTAAAATGAAATTTTAGTTATTCCTCCATGAGAGTGAGCTCTTACTGCATGCTGTACCCGGCACGTTAAGGCCTTTTAATGTGTCGGTGGCTTCGGCGACTTCATGGCTTGTATTATATTCCGGGAGTTACGGCAAGAGAGGCGGAACATACAGTACGTTATATGAATACTTGGGTACTTCACTTGAAATCCACTTGAAGCTCAGGTAGGGCGGTTGATTGAATTAATTCCAATTACTTAACTTGAAATTTTCTTGAACTTAATTTTCCAATTATTTAAGTTGAAATTTACACGTTGAATGAGCGTTTTCATGATATTTTGATTACTTCAAGCATACTTCAAGTATTCATCTAAACATACTGATAGTAAACACCAAGGTATATAGAAGACAAAATTCCCATTAAAATTTTGACACATTGCAGCTCTTAGAATTCTGTGACTAATGTATATACATTTTTATAGGAAAGACATAAAGAGGAGGAGAGTATTGTGTTCTATGTGCACATTTCACAATATTACGTCACCTAATAGGGGAACATGGTTCGTAATGGGAATAGCTTGTATTCTATATACCTTGAGTAAACACCAACATAAAGACATTTGATATTGGTATAGCTCCAACTCTGTCTACTATAGCGCGAAAGAGAAAACTATGAAACTTGTGCCATTCTTTCCTATAGGAAAATGACAAGACGCTCAGTCCATTGTTATAAGTCAGTGTTCCAACCCGAATTTAAATTTGACACCAGGGGGTGATTTTGATATCTTTGTCCTAGCTTAGTCCGGTGACATACGATGATACATACGCGATACACCGTACTAAAAACTGGTTTTCTTAGAACTACTTTAGAATATTTTCATGTTTACCTCAGGAACGTGTATCAACCGTGTATAAACTACGTGTACCATACGCTGATACACACTCGACACAAAAACCGGTTTTGCGTCATGTCTAGTCTCGAGTGTGTATCATCGTGTGTCATGGGACTTAAGCGTACCAAAATTTGTCGTACTTTCATATTCACCATATTCATTTTAATTTATCCTTTTCATCAACCACAAAATAAACTAAAACGAATTTGCAATTAATTAATGTCAAAATGCACGCCTAAGTACGACAAATTAGTCAACTGCTCCCGAGGTTGTGACAAAGATTTTATACTGTGATAAATAAATATTCTACACCTAATTAGAGCAATACAAGTGCTTAAATTCGAAATAATATTTTGGATTTGTCATGTGAAGTGTCATTTAAAGTTCATTACACGTAATACAAGGCTTGCTGAGCTGAATAAAAAACACAAAAATCAGTAGAAATGTTTATTTCATTCAGGCGTATATTTTGACTTTAAAGTACGATAAAATTCCAGTGGGGTGATTCTGATCTTTTGTCGTTCTATTTTGACATATTTTGTCTACTTTTTTTTCAACGCAGTTCATTTTGTGTCTTCATTATTATCTACCAAAGAATGAAGTATAATGAATTTTCGATGAACAAACGTAAAAAAAAACTCGACTAAATATACGACAAATTAGTCAACTGCTCCCAGAGGTTGTGACAAAAATTTTACACTGGTAAATTGGAAATTCTACACCTAATTAGAGCATTACAAGTGCTTAAATTCGAAACATTATTTTGAATTTGTAATGTGAAGTGTCATTTTCAGTTCATTCTACGTCATGCAAAGCTTGCTGAACTGAATAAAAATACAAAAAAATCAGTAGAAATGTTCATTTCATTTAGTCGATTATTTTGACATTCAAGTACGACAAAAGATCAGAATCACCCTCCAGAATCGCCATCCAGAAGGTAGTTCGCTTGGTTCGCTTGAATTTTTATCATTTTCCATGCAAGTTCATTAAAAAAATTTCATTCCCACACGAGAAGTTTTACGGAAGGATGGAATTTCCTCCCCCCGAATACTTCTCACCATAAAAAACTGCCTAGAAACTTCCACCTGTGGGCTATGGCATTGAGACGTAGTCTTGCGTATAAGTTGGTAAATGATGTAATGCAAATGATCCCAGAAAATCTTTTCCCGGTATACATCCATTAATTTCTTTTCCGCCATCTTGTATAATGTGAAATTACCATGATTTTTAATCATGCAAGCTCGCTGCAAGCTCAGCTTGCGTAATGGCAGTATGGGTTACACATGCAAGAAGTATGGCGTACTATCTAATGTAATCCCTGGGTTAGTAACACTGACTTTGACACTAACCTGGGGATTACACGAGTCAGTAAAACAGACACTGACACAGGCTCCTAGATTAATGGCCTGCCAATAAATTGTCAAACGTAAAATAATAATAATTTATTCACTTCATTTATTCATTTATTATGTACTAAGATTACAGTCTTATTATGCACTTCTAATTTGGTGGATTATATTAGAAAAACTTAAAATTAGGCCTGGATACTTACGGAATAAGGAAGAAATCCTTAAAAATGCATACAGAAGAGGAATGTATGTATCGCTTGGCGACATTTTATAATGAACTAACTAGTCAATTGATCGAACGCTAAGCGTTTTCAGTCAGTAAAATTGACAGACCAATAATAATAATATAATAATGTAATTATCATTACGTGCTTAAAATTTTAATACAAAAATAAATAAAATAAAATTTAAATAATGTAAATAAATATAATTTATTAAATATTATAAATAAATATAAAAAACTGTAACTTGTCTGAACACGCGCACATTTAACCTCGGTAACCTCGGTAATCGGAGCAACACATACCAAAATTATTAATGGCATGCCTAAGCACAAAAGTGTAGGATTTTGCGAGTGCAGTATACTACAAGCGTACGCCAGCCCTTTAATTACAATTAAAAAAATTTAAGTAAACACAGGAAGTTATCTATGTAAATGCGCCGACCATTCTTTTGTGATTATCCCTTTCATGTCAGTGCAGCTCTAGCTCTTGTTACGACCCATTAGATACACCTAAAAGTAAATCAAATATTATAATATGTATATACGTGCAATTAATTTTCTATTCACCATAGCTGGATGTTTAATGAAATGATGCCATCAATATGAAATAATTACATTTGTTACTATGCTAGTGCACGCGTTGCGGAATGTTACACTTTTCGTGGTTGATAGGCGGAACTAAAATTAAATAATTGAATAATAATATACACATCAAACTTAAGAAACAACGCAATTTCAAATTTTTAATGTAATAATAAAATATTAAAACTAAAAAAATTGCTGAATCCCTGAAATGTTTATTAATTGAGTAAAGGAAAATTATTAGATTTCTGATCGAACGAATTTTCTTTTGAGGTGATAAAATGCATTAAATTTGTGATAATATTATTCTATTAATTGAATATTTTTAATGAATAAAAAATTGCAATGCTGGTAACCCGAATGTATGTATATACCCAGCAATAAGAGCATTGCCTTGCTACTTAAAGAAGAAGAAGATTTCATATCGTTAAAATGTCATTTTTGTTGATGTGAACTGCAGTGCAAAGTTGCAAAATTTATAGTTAAATATCTCGGAAAGTATAAGTTTTCGCGGAAAATTAATTTTAGATTCGTGATTTGTGTGTAAATAAGAACAAAATGAGCAAAGTTTGAAAGAAAATTGGAGTCCGCCCTGGATCTCGTGTTTAGCCTTTATTTTTTATTATTTTTTATTGTTACTTCACTTTAAAAAAGAGACAAGGCTCTTATTCACCGGGGGGAGATCCTCACATTTCAATCCCTTGCTATTTTCCTTGAAAAAGAAATTAATCCGCTGGGAAATAGAAATTTTATTTTTCACAACAGTTGTTCCTATTAATTTTTGAGCTTTCACAGAATACGATTAAAAAGATTAAAAAAGAAACCGGTCTTGTCGACAAATTTTCATTGAATGTCCGATTGGCTTAGGTTTTCGCCCGATATGCCGTTTATTTATTCAATGAAGACAGTAGACACAATCATAGAGTTGCCAGAAAAATATATTTATGCCAGCTAAATTTAGCCGTTTTAGCCGGATTAAGGCCTTTGAATACAGGTAAAAATCGGCTAAATCTTTTCAACGCGAACGGCAGTACCCCAGAGTTTTTTTGAAACCGTCTCAAATTTTGCCTTTCTAGTCGGAAAGATACATATTGAAAAGCGGCTAAAATAAACAAGAGAAAGATTTATAATTGGTCTAAGAGCAATAATATTATACTCTAGTTAGATAAAAATAAATGTTAAATAAAGTGAAAACCGAAAGTTATGTATGGCAACACCAAGAAAGAGTTCCATTATTGAATTCATTTTTGAAATTTTATTTACTATTTTTGAAAAACCAAAGTTTTGCATGGCAACACAATGAAAGGATTTCCAGTTTTATTCCATTTTTGAACTTGTATTTACAACTTTTATGAAAATAACATGTATGAAATTTTAGCTCTTTACATGAACGCGTTTTCGGGCAGTGCCAAATATATAGTGAAAATCGAAATTTTTATATGACAATCCTACGGGAGTAGCCCGATTTGTCCCATTTTTGAACTTAGTCACATTTTTTTTTTAAAGCCCGTGTATAAAATTTCGGCACACTAAATGCGGACGGACAGACAGACCATGCATGAGTGTCCAATCCATTCTGTTCTACTATCAGTATTTCTATGAGTTACAAACGGAATGACAAATATAGTATACATCTAGGGAGTAAAAAGCAGTTAGCAATTCTTTACAAATTTTTGCCGGCTAAATAGCGGCTAAAATGGCAACTCTTCACAAGACGACATCCGACGTGATGATGGGAGGTAGAGCAGTTATCTGTCATATATGCTGCATAGTAATAAAATTTGCCCCACATAAAGATTGTTGTTAGAGGGGGTAGCAATTATCGGGTTTGACGCACCTCAAAAATTTCCTAGATCCGGCACTGCGAGATGGTGCACCTTCCTATATTGAATTACACACTCGTAAGTATCTTAAGTAATGAGCCGTAAGAAATTTCTTGTACACACGCGAATGTGCCTTTCTTATTTTGAATAACTCAATCATGTGCGTGAGCGGAATGCGCAAGAAAATCGCACATGACTCACAAATATGCTCACGGGTATGTGCGAATGATAGTGTGCGTTCCCGTACTCTGCATATAATGCATATAGCATTTAGCATCTCCTATTCTTCCGGTGGCTCTGTGGTCTACCTGGCACCAATGATATACAGCTGTATGCGTATTTCTACTTAAAATTAATCGGTTAAGGTTGAATTTTTTTTTTTTCTGGTTTTGGAAGAAAATTTAAATTACTTCGTAAGCATAAAATACAGCTGTCGATAACGCTTAGTAAATATTCGAAGGATTTTTGAAGGACGTATAACTAATTTGTTATTATCCATTCCATGGCATCATGACAAATATAGTTTTCATTTAATTTCTATACGATATTAAATTACTTTTATAAATTTATGTTTTAAGTTTAGTTAACTTAAGCGGTGAAAGTTGCTCAACTTAGACACATAGGAGGTTTTCTCTATTAGACCCATGCAACAGGAAATCTGATAACATCAGAATATTAAATAAAAAAAGTTATTTTCAAAATTCAATATCCCTAAAGAAAACAGATGTTGATTTCATAATACTCGAGTACAAAATGGCTCATTTTATTAAAATGAAATTAAATTACACTTTGTAACAAAAAGAAAAATTTTAGTCACCAAACCTGTGAGATGATCGAATAATGATTTATAACCGCTCTCAAGTCAGCCTTAACACGTACCTACAACATAAATTTGTGTACATAAACTTTTCATGATATGATGAGTTCGGTATTCTTAAGAAAATTCGAGCTTGAATTTTGTGTAAATATAATTGAAGGTAAACATGTACCTACCGGGACATAAAGTCTGACCTTATCCCACCACAATCCGTGGTCAATCATGTATTAAATAACTTCCGGAGTTCAACTTCTACGCGGTCTCTTCCTCCATATACTTATGGAGACAATATTTGAAGTTGTATCTCCAATAGGAGTTACCCTATTCATATTTGTCACTTTTCGTGCACATGTAGGTAGGTATATATAACAGGACAACAGGGCAATACTTTCATATTACATATTTGGCAACCAGGAGAGAGAAAGTATAATTCTTACTCTTGATATAGTACATGCCGACATACATACACAAAGTGGTAACAAAATCTTAATAACAACTATCCATTGTTGCCTCTTCCTTAAAGATTACATCGCCATACAACCAGAGTCCTGAAGGCCTTATGTGTTCCCAGGATGTAAACATAAGTAGCAGGAAATATATTGGATATACATGCATATCACAGCATCCTCCTTAAACAATATGTAGACCCATTTAGAAGTTGAAATGAATCTCTATATATGAAAAGAATATGCGGGCATATAAATCTCCGGGAAGTTCTTCTTTTGACTCCCCCATCGGAGAATTGTGACGATTTTTTTTTTTTGTTTTGATTGTGGGATTTACAAAAATTACTTTGCTTCCCACTCCTTATTCTGCTGTTTGTGTAAAGTTCCAAGGTAGCTGTACCATAAAAATAACGAGAACTTTAGAACTTCTCACGCTATTCATTTTGATTGATTCCATTTTTTTTTATATTGTCCTTTTATTTACAAAACTTTTAAATCAAAGTTATTACGAATTAAATCAAAAATATTGTGACCAAATTAATATTAAAAATACTTAAATGAATGAAGCAAATACATCAGATTAAAAAAGAATAGAAAAAGCTACGTTAAGATGAGCTAGCAATTCAAGAGACACTAATTGAATTATACTCGTAGTATTATTAGAGTCTAGTGCATTATAATGAGAATTAAAGAGTCGAGACACGAAAGTAATTAAAAGTGTAAGTATTACGAAGATACGTCAGACAGAAAAAGTTATGATTCATAACATTAGCGCAATAGAATGTCTTGGCGAAAAATGGATCATTAAATTCACACACTGCCTCTTAGCAAAGCCAAAGTAGTGTTACACCTACTAGTCCAGTAAATAGGGACTAAATAAGGCCCTTGCCCTACAAAAGGTGGGGTAGTTGTGATTTTCATATATGGTATTTAGTTTCGGGCCCCGATGAAAAATCTAAGTTTTAACCTTTCATGGATTCCGGACGATCCGCCATCTTCGATTAAAAGTACCAAAAATTCCTTTTTCAACATAATTCCTCAACGGTTGATCCAGCAACAAAAATGTAAAAACATAAATTTAAAGAAGACTAAATTCTCTAAATGTCTTGCATAAACACTTTTTTTGTCAGTTTGATGTGTAACAAGTAACAGCGGTGGAAACGTGAACATTCTTCAAAAAAATGTATACATACATATACATAGTAATATTTATACAGGGTATTTCGTGCATGGTGGTCCACAGAATTGAAGGTGATAGTAGTCACCTAGTCAAACAACAAATTGTATGTCAACGGGGCGGCGGCGTCTCAACCGTTTCGGAGTTACGGGGAGATTAAGAAAATTTGGAAGTCTATCAAAAAATATCCTGTATTTTAAAAAGTATAGTGTGTACGGCTACTTACAGAGCACATTATATGCAAAACTTCATGGCTGGACTTTCAAATGTTGCTCGACAAGCCCCGTACTCCTCTCACCTAAGGAGTTATTTAGGTCTAAACTAAAAATTTCGGATGTTCTAACCTTTTTACTGACCTTGACCTCGTTTTTTCACAAGAAAGTGCTTAACGTATATTTTTTTTTTTATAAAAACTATAAACTGTTGACTGTCTTTAGTTTAGCCTAGTATATCTATGTGCTCACTGTAGCCATTAAACAGTTATTAGCTCATAATCCATTCAGGTCGTACCGAAAGTAGAGGATATATTTTTTAAATGACGTGTTTTCAGTCATTAAGAGAACAAATTATCTTTAGTTTAGACCACCATAACTCCTAAGGGCAGAGAAACGGGGTTGGTCGAGCAGTCGTGGGAAAGATCATGAAGTTCTGGATACAATGAACTCTGAAATTGAACGTACACTCCGTACTTTTTAAAATACAGGGTATTTTATGAAACACTACAAATTTCCTTAATCATCCTGTAACTCTGAAACGGCTGAGATGCCGCCGCCCCTTGCCATACAATTTCATGTTTGACTAGGTTACTACTATCACCTGCAATGCTATGGACAACCATAGAGGAAACACCCTGTATAAATGGTACTATGTACTATTTATATACATTTTTCTGGCAGAATGTCACTTTTCCGCCCCTGTAACTCGTTACACATCAGACTTACAAAAATGGTTTATGCAAAACATTTAGGGAATTTAGTCTTCTTCAAGTTTATATTTTTACATTTTTATCTTAGGATCAACTGTTGAGGAATTATTTTGAAAATAAAAAAAAATTATTGTCCTGGAATTCGAGTTCCAACTCAGCCCCGTCGTCCTGAGCAAAAATCGGCAACAAATACATCACTAAATATGCCAGACTTGCATATGACAATACGCAACAAACCAATTAACTCCATCTGCATAACAAAAATGAAGCCAAGTTCAAGGAAACGCTGCCCAGGAGTTCGGGATAACACTCAGCCACAGCTGCCTACAGCATCTCGTACTAAGCCACTTAGTATGCCAGATTTAAGCAAAACAATGGAACCAATTAACACACAAAGTTCCACTAATAACGCAGCATTCTTAGAAACTGCCATCAAAGTAACGCCACTAACAAAAAGCAACAACGTAATAACTCAGGATACAATCAGGGATCCACCAATACAGTTTATGGACTTGCCAGTCACTCCTCCAATCGAATTTCAAGACCCCCCGTCAACAAACATAGAACCATCGAAACAATTAAAACCAGGGACACAAGCAGATATTAAAAATATTATAAAAGCCAGCCCTGACATTCTAAAAATAATGGAAACTTGCTCCATACCATGGAATAGAATAAGAAGGGCAAAAACCTTCTTCCGCTGCCCCATCCCTGGCGGCCTATTCTTAAAAGTAAAAAAGAAGAGAGACATACTTTACGTCATCAAGCAGAACACAGTAAGTTGATCCAAAGCAAATCATTTATTTAAAATATTCCGTTTCTATCTACTTCTAAGACTTTTTTTTTATTTGCGAGAGTGGAGAATGTCCAGTCCACATACATATTTGCACATTTCTCGTTGAAATCTCGCCATCAAAGTATATCCCTCGATGAAATCACCTTTTCCTAAAAATATATATAAAAGGAAACACATAGCATCATGTTCCCAATCAATATAACACAATATACTTATCTAATTATATAAATATTCCACCGCAAATCCCTTCCCATAGCCATCCTATGCAATATTTTAACTAGAAAAAATAAGGAAAATGCATTGATTACATATAAATTAACCAAAAATATTATAAACTTACCGAATCACTTCCCTCCAAATGTTTACAATTTTGTAATGTCATCTAATGACATTAAGTCAAACAGCTGGTGTCACCACAATCAAAATTGGACCATCGAACCAAGCGTTGCCAGGGCCACACATTATGAAGCTGGGACATAGCTGTTCATGGCTATAAAAAGGCGGCGAGCCGCAGGTAAATCACCATTAGATTTTAATCTGTTTCCTATCCTTTGAACAAAAGTATAATTTTGTTCTATCCTTCATATAGAAGTTTAATTCTATTATTGTAGAAGTATAATTCTACTCATATTCAGCATCGAATTTTGCCGCACATCATATTTTCAGAGTTTAATCTGAAAATATCCTCCATCAGAGTCTAATCTGAATCCCATCCTCGGAGCAAATGTATAATTTTGCTCTATCCTTCATATAGAAGTCTAATTCTATTAAAATTCACACTCCAAAAAATCTTACACTTGATCCCCAATCGTGTAACAGAAGTTTAATTCTGCTTACACGCTCCAGGACGTTGCGATTGAAGTATAATTCTGCGCAGACGATTTGACATTCGCTGTAACAGAAGTTTAATTCTGCTTACACGCCCCAGCACGTTGTAGCAGGAGTATAATTCTGCCTACAAGTTTCAATACTCACTGCAACAGAAGCATAATTCTGCTTGCACGCTTCAGCACGTTTCAGTCGAAGTTTAATTCTACTACATTGTCGGTCTCTTTCTCAGAATTCCTACTCTGTGCTTAAATTTGTCGCCATCTAATTTCGAAGAACTACAAGCTCTCTTCTTCTTCTTTCCAGGAACAATAATAAGAACAGAGAGTGTGGGCAAAGCAGCAAGGTTGCTATATTGAATTTTTATATTGATTTTTTTTTCAATTGTCGTCATCTTTGTTGTTGAATTTTTAATAGTAGTAGTAGTAGTTTTACTAGGTTGTAAGTTATTACTAGAATTGGAATTTTGAATTAAAACAAATGAATTGTGATATTTAGGTTAATTACGTTAATAAAATTCATATTTGAACTGAATTTAAAGCTGAGTTAACCTTTACTAAACCGGCACCCTACCTTACGCTCGAGACGAGATCTCACAATGGTCCTTCAAAGCCGGATAACTCAGTCAGTCAAATATAAAATTAGAACATTGCTTAATATCACATAATTCAAGCTCCTCGACTAAAAATGCCGAAAGATGGCGAATCTATTACATCTGACGTTGGTGACGAAACCATTGACTCTGCGTCAGAGTTGGAATAGTCCCAAAATGAAGTCAAACATTTAATGGAAGAATTATTTAAAAGGCATCAAAGTGAAGGAAAAAAGAAAACTGTCAAATCGACAGAAAAATGACTACAAACGTTCACCGAGTATTGGAAAGGGTTCCAAACTCGACATAGGTCTATACAAAGGAGAGTGAAAACACAAGATCTTCAACTAGAATATTTCGCCAAAGAAACATTTAACGAGGTTCAGGAATACTACATTGAAATGGCAGCAAGCATGGAAGAATATATCGACAGATTAACACCAACGGCATCTGTCAATATTCGTCCTCAAACAGCTTCTGCTAGCACAACGTCATGCAACAATGAAAGGCTTCCTAGAATCAAGCTACCTACATTTAATGGAGAATATTCTACGTGGATTTCATTCCACGATTCATTCAATTCGGTTATTCACAACAACAATAATTTAAGAGACGTTGACAGGTAATATTTTCTGAAAGCTAATCTAATTGGAGAAGCTGAAAAGCTGCTCAGATATTATGAAGTAAGCGACGCAAACTATAAACCAGCTTGGAAGCTCTTAAAGGAACGCTACTCAAATAAGCGAGTCCTAGTCAACGTACAATTAAAAAAATTATTGTCTCTCCCAACCGCAAATCATGATACCGCCGAAAGTATCAAAAGACTATTAGATAATATAACTGAGGCACTATTAGAATTACAAAACTTAGGCAGTGTGAGATCTAGTCTCGAGCGTAACGGTGGGTGCCGGATTAGTAAAGGATAACTCAGCTTTAAATTCAGTTCAAATATAAATTTTATTAAAGTAAGTAACCTAAATATCACAATTCATTTGTTTTAATTCAAAATTCCAATTCTAATAATAACCTACAATCTAGTAAAACTACTAATACTATTAAAAATTCAGCAACAACAATAACGACAATTAAAAAAAAAATTAAATGTAACCACCTTGCTTTCTTATTTTTGTTCCCGGAAAGTAAAAGAAGAAGGTTTTTATTTCTTCGAAATTAGATGGCGACAAATTTAAGCACAGAGCAAGAATTCTGAGAACGAGTGCCACGATGTAGTAGAATTAAACTTCGACTGCAACGTGTTGATGAATCGGAGACAGTAGGCGGTTATTCTTATTGTTTTTTGAAATGATGAATATTTGTGAAGCAAAGGAATTTGTTCATCGATTGTAGTAGTGAGAACCTTTGATTTCCTTTTATATTCTAATTGAGTGTGCGCTTCTGGCGTTTGTTGAGGCCAGAACCTTTATATAACCAGTCTGGACCATTCCACCATATTGATGCTGTAGCTAAAGTATTTGGTGGAATTCCCCTAGATGCTATATCAGCTGGATTGCATTTTGAGGGAATGTGTTTCCATATGGCTAGTGGAATGTTTTCATGTATTTCGGAGACATGGTTAGCCACGAACGTTTTCCAGTTGGATGGGTGTTTTTCTAACCAAGCTAGAACTATATTAGAGTCTGTCCATGTTGTAATTTTAACTTTTTCAAGCTCTAAATCAGTGAAAACTTTTTTAATAAGTCGGGAGAGCAGGACAGCACCACGTAGCTCTAGTCGAGGTAGTGAGGCTGGTTTGATGGGAGCTACTTTGGTTTTTGCTGTCATGATTTGTACTCTGGAGTTCTCATTAAGATGTATTTTGAGATATAAATCTGCTGAGTAGGCTTGATTGGAGGCATCGCAAAAACGATGTAGTTCCATCTCGCGAATGTTAGCCTTGTAGCCTAGCCAGCGTGGAATCTGAATATCCTGAATGGTAAAACTTCTGTGAATACAGATTAATCCCAGTCGAATTTAGAGACCAGAGTCTCTGAATTAAAATTTTGTCTGTGATAATGCATGGCGCTAACCAGCCTAGTGGGTCAAACAGAGACGACACTTCAGACAGTATTATTCGTTTGGTGTATGTGGTTTTTGGTTCGGGAGTGTTGACTTTAAAAGAGAAGAAATCTGTTGTTGGGAGCCAGCGAATGCCGAGGGTTTTTATTGATTCGTATTCTGAAATTTCCGGTTTCGTTTTTATCTCTCGATGGTCTAATGGAATATTTTTTAGTAAGTCATGATGGTGGGCTGTCCATTTTCTTAGGTTGAATGTTCCCGAGGCTAGAGCTTCAATAAGTTCGTGTTGTAGTTGTTGTGCTTCGCTTAAGCTGTGTGCTCCCGAAACCAAGTCATCCACATAAAAGTCTCTCATGATGCTTTTTGCTGCGAGTGGGTAACTGATAGCTTCATCCTTTGCTAATTGCTGCAAAGTTTTAATGGCGAGATATGGTGCTGGTGCTGTGCCAAAGGTGACTGTAGTTAGGACGTAGTCTTTTATTCCTTCCTTCGGTGTATTTCTCCAGATTATTCTCTGGTACTGTTGGTCTTTAGGTGTTATCTGAATCATCTTGTACATCCCCTCAATATCTGCAGTAAATGCAAATCTGTACAGTCACCATCTCAATAAGGTGGTCCAAAGTATTGGTTGAATTGTGGGTCCATTCATTAATTGTTCATTCAATGATATACCATTTGAGGTGCTTGCTGATGCATTCAATATAATTCGAAGATTAGTGGTAGTACTCTCTTTGAACATTGCGTGATGCGGTAAGTAGTAGAATGGAATATTATCACATTATGTGTTTTCTAGTAGTAGTTGTGTCGGTGGGATAAGCTTCATATGTTCAAGATGAGCGTATTCATCAGTACAAGTTTTGTATAGTTTACACAATTCTGGATTGTTAGATAGTTTTTTCTAGCTGAAAGAATTGTTTGACACCCATATTTCTAGGTTGCCCGAGCTGTGGTGTATTACAGTCTTTGAAATGTAGATTTACCTCATATTTCCCAGAGGGTAATCATTTTGTTGTTTTATTATAGAGATCCTCGCATAATTGATCTTCTGGTTAAAATTTGGGTCTAGTGGAGCATTCCTCTTGTTACCAACATTTTGTTAACTGATTGTCTAAATAAGTATTAATAATGGTGTGGGTGGATAGCATTGCCGTTGTCATGCTTTTTGTTTCTGGTACTGCTCTTATTAAGATCCAGCCAAGTTTTGTATTTTGGGCAGTAGGTGTATTGCAAGGTCCTCTTTATGCCATTTGTGAGGATGGCGGCGTAAATATCTGCCCCAAGAAGAATGTCTATTTCTCCTGGAATAGCGAATTTAGGATCTACTAGCGGAAGATTGTTGACGTGTTTCCATTTTGAAACTTCGATAGTTTGGGCTGGCAATAGTTCGGTGATTTTTTTAATTACAAGCATGTTGCTTGTTATATTAAAATTTGAATGTAGTGAATTAATTGTGACTGTGGCCTGTTTTAAGGCTGTATTAGTGGGTGTCGTGCCAAGTCCAATTAATTCGTGGGTGGTAGGAGATCCTTTAAGTTGTAATCGTTTAAAGGTTTTCTCGTTCATGATGGACACTTGAGACCCAGAGTCTATTAGATCTCGGAATGCCATTGTGATTCCAGATGATGCAGTGATGTTTATCAGAGCCGTAGAGAGAACTCTTTTCATATTTGACGTTAGGAAATTCTGAACTTGTTGTTCATCATTTCTACAGGCGGGTGTGGTTTGCTTGACTTCTATGTTGGAATTTTGAGTGGACTGATTTAGTGTTTTTGAATAATTTTGCTCGTAGTGGAGCAGAGTGTTATGATTTTTGTTTCAATGATAACACTTTTTGTTGCTTGTGCGGCTAGTAGTTATATGGTTGGGTGATAAGCAATTTTTGCATAAGTGCTAATTTATGACAACTTCGTGTCTTTGTCGGGTGGTCAAATGTCGAAATGCTGGGCAAGGAAAAATAATACGGCTACCTTTGCAATGGTTGCACGAGGGCTTTTTTTTAGGTGGGTGTGTTGGCGATGCATTTTTAGTTTTGTTCAAGAGTCCATATGTGGGTTGGGTGAGAATGGTTTTCTCTGTGTCGTTCGTTAATGTTTTTAATTTGGGTAATTCTGTTCTATCGTGGAGGTTCTGCTCACATAACTGGTGTGTGTCTGAATGTAACATTTGTACAGTCAAATACATAATTATTGGATCCCAGTTATTTGTTTCTACTCCTAAGTTTTGTAATGCTAATTGTGCCTCAGTTATATTATCTAATAGTTTTTTGATTTTTTCGGCGGTATCATGATTTGTGGTTGGGAGAGACAATAATTTTTTTAGTTGTACGTTGACTAGGACTCTCTTATTTGAGTAGCGTTCCTTTAAGAGCTTCCAAGCTGGTTTATAGTTTGCGTCGCTTACTTCATAATGTCTGAGCAGCTTTTCAGCTTCTCCAATTAGGTTAGTTTTTAGAAAATATAGCTTGTCAACGTCTCTTAAATTATTGTTGTTGTGAATAACCGAATTGAATAAATCGTGGAATGAAATCCACGTAGAATATTCTCCAATAAATGTAGGTAGCTTGATTCTAGTGTAGCGAAGAGCGCGCCTCTAGCCAGGCCTACTTACACCCATCCAACAATGAACGCAGATAGGCGCTGCGATCGACACCTCTTGCTGCAAAAATCACCTCGGGGATATATGCGGGTGGCCGCACAGCATGTTGCCGCTAGCGGTCAGCCGGCTTGGGGTGGTTCTTTCCACCCGCATCCCTTTGGTGCTTGAAGGCTGTGCGTGCAGTAATAAAAAAAAAAGAAACTGTTCATCTACATCCAGACCTCGGACTGACAGATGGACGAAAAGAATAAAAAAAAGATCTTGATCGCCTGAAAAAAAAAAGGTAGAAATGAGAATTCCTGTTGTTGTCGACCGCCGAAAAGCAAGAGAGAGAGAGAGAGAACGGAGACTCCAGATGATGGCGGAGTCCGGACTGGACATAATCTGGGCCCATCGCCCCCATCCACCCTGGCTAAGACGTCACAGTCCGTCAGGAAATTTTTAGTCCCATTTATAAGTACTTAAAGCGTGTGTATAGTCAGGGGACTCGTTGCTCGGCCCAACCACACCTCAGTGGCCTCCTAGCCTGACATCCTGAGCTCATCAATTGACACCAGCAGGGACATCTGGATGGGTCTCATAAGGCCCGGCACCTAAAGTTAAAACACGAATGAAAAAAGAGTAAGGTATCACGAACAAAAACAAAAGAAAAAAAAAGAAATCTGTATAGGGTTTACTACTTCACAACATTTATTATTAATAATGAACGTCACCTCTTCCTTGCGGGGTTTTACCACAACTCTTGGACAGCGGTTAAAACAGAGTTTTCACTGGGTTTTAGTATGTGAACTAACTAGCTGTTTCACAATCACACTTAATATCTAATGAGCAAAACATTTGGTGGGAAATTACCTGCCTACGTATACGCTCGAGCCCTATTCTGAAGAACTTAAGTCTAAGTGATATTAAGCACAAAAAAAAACATATAACCACCTCATACGGAGGAGCAAGCTAACTGAATCAATGCTTAGGGCATCTGATAATATTTATGCTATAAAAAAAAAAAAAAATCGAATATGATACCAAAGACTAAGGCTCCAAAGGTACAAAGCCAGACCAGAATGCGAACATCTTAAACTATCGAAATTTTACAAGATTACCTTATCGCTGGTTAGGCCAGGCCACCACCCAGTCGCCCCGCTTATTTCTTCTGCAGTTACCTTTTACTTTACTTCTTTTGGTTTGTGGATAGTTCACGTAGTAATTCCTTTACAGATTATTCAACGTTCAGCTAAGCTGAATTTTCTCTTGCCATCAAGTAGTCCGCTGCTTCATAAACGCCCAAGTATGTACTAATGTAATTTGGAATTCATAAACGTAGCACTAAGACTTGAATTCGTCTCACCGTTGCAGATTTCCTACTGCTCGATAAACGCACAGGTATGTAATAACGTGAGTTCGAATTATTCATAAATATCTAACGACACTAAAACTTTAATCTATCTTTTCTCTTTGCAGATTTCATACTGCTTAGTACGCGCACAGGTACGTAAAACGTAAATTTAGATTTTGCAGATATATTACGGAAACTTTACTTCATCTTTTCTTTCGCAGGCTTCCTAGCAATTCATGAACGGACAGGTACGTAACAAAGCAAATTCGTATTATTCACAATGGTCCGATGACACTAAAACTTTAATCTATCTTTTCTTGGCAGATTTCTCATTAATTCGTGAACGCACAGGTACTCAAGGTACAAAAAAAAACAATGTGATTCTTAAATTCACATGTATATATAAACTAAAACTTAACTTATCTTTTATTTTCAGGCTTTCCAATTGATTAATTTACGCACATAGCGTGAGTTCCAATTCATAAGTATCTAACAACACTAAAACTTCAATCGATCTTTTCTCCTTGTAGATTCCATACTGTTTAGTACACGCACAGGTAAATATTCTAATTAGTACCATTTATGAATGTGCAACATTAATACTAAAAATTTTCTTTCAGTTCACTATTAAGAAGATCTATATGGAAAAGCACTGTAGCACAGGTAAATATTCTAATTAATACCATTTATGAATGTGCAACATTAATACTAAAAATTTTCTTTCAGTTCACTATTTAGAAGATCTATATGAAAAATCACTGTAGCACAGGTAAATATTCTAATTAATACCATTTATGAATGTGCAACATTAATACTAAAAACTTTCTTTCAGTTCACTATTAAGAAGATCTATATGAAAAATCACTGTAGCACAGGTAAATATTCTAATTAATACCATTTATGAATGTGCAACATTAATACTAAAAATTTTCTTTCAGTTCACTATTTAGAAGATCTATATGAAAAATCACTGTAGCACAGGTAAATATTCTAATTAATACCATTTATGAATGTGCAACATTAATACTAAAAATTTTCTTTCAGTTTTTTTTTATTAAGAAGATCTATATGAAAAATCACAGTAGCACAGGTAAATATCCAAATAAGCACAATCCTGAATTTTCCTATTCGTAACACTAACGAATCAAATTCTGTTCTTATTCGCAGATGGACGAAATTATGCTGTTGAACTAATGAACACATGTAAGTATCTAATTAAACTACTTTGAATTTTCTTATACGTAGCACCAATAATTCAAATTGTAATTATCTTTACAGATTCAATAAGAAAATTCACGCTGCTAATGCAGGCTTGAAAAGATTTAACACAGGTAAATATCCAAATAGCACAATCCTGAATTTTCCTATTCGTAACAATAACGAATCAAATTATATTTTAATTCGCAGATGGAAGAAATTATGCTGTTGAACTAATGAAAACATGTAAGTATCTAATTAAAACTACTTTGAATTTTCTTATAACACTATTAATGCAAATTGTATTTTCCCCTGGCAGATGCCACACAAAATAACGATCTGCAACTTTGATTCGTAGGCAAGTATCCGATTTAGCACAACTTTGAAATTTTCCTTCGCAGCACTAACAAAGCAAATTCGATTTTCATTCACAGATAAAAGAAATTATGCTGTTATTCTAGTTAACACAGGTGGGTATCCAATTTAACACAACTTTCAATTTTTTTTCTTCGCCACCTAACAAAGCAAATTTGATTTTCCTTCGCAGATAAAAGAAATTATGCCGCTAAATTAATTAACACAGGTAAGTATCCAATTTTAACCGAAATTAACACAGCCGATACATATTACTCATCAGATGATCTTCTCAAAAATAAACTTTACCACCGGCCTCCCGTACTAAACGAAGCGCACGAACCGAAAATCATTCTACGACTGACTGACTTGACTTACGCAGTCTCCCTACATTTTCTGCCATTCGTTGCCTCAGCCATCGGCAGGCGCGCAATTTTTTTGTTCGTTCGGGCTGAAATCGAGATTTCTGCTCGCTGTATGAACGGGTGTGCGTGTATCATTTTCGGCAAAATCGTTGCGCCCGAATATTTTGGTTGTGCTAAAATTTTTCGGAATTTTTGTCGGTTTCGCAAAGATTTATTGTATGTGGGTATCACGCGATATTTTACGGCTAGGCGAATTGCCGAATCTCCTGGATGTCGGTGACTAGCGGTAAGTTTTTACATGGAGATTGAAAATTGTACGCGTTTTGTGCAATTTACAATTTTTGTTTGAAATATGTATGTTCTGTGGTTACTGCGTTTTCTTCTTTTCAGGGTTTTTTTTTTCCTTTTTTTTAAATTTATGAGAAAGATTTTAATTTGTGCGCGTTCTGCACGAATTAGGATTTTTGTTTTTCGGGACACGTTTTACTTTTCCTTACAGGATTTTTATGACATGGGAAAGTAGCAGAGGGCTACTTTCCCAATTTAGATAATCTTTTGAGCACTTTTCAGGTATGTTTAAATCTGTATTGAGAAGTGGCAAAGGGATGCTTCTCGGAAAGAATGAAGCTCTTGTTCTTTTCCAGTAATTTACTAAAAGGAAGATAAAAATAAAAGGTAGCGTGAGGGCAGAACGCTACACTAGGAAGCCTTTCATTGTTGCATGACATTGTGCTAGCAGAAGCTGTTTGATCAGGAATATTGACAGATGGCGTTGGTGTTAATGTGTCGATATCTTCTTCCATGCTAGCTGCCTTTTCAATGTAGTATTCCTGAACCTCGTTAAATGTTTCTTTGGCGAAATATTCAAGTTGGAGATCTTGTGTTTTCACTCGCCTTTGTATAGACCTGTGTCGAGTTAGGAACTCTTTCCAATACTCGGTGAACGTGTGTAGTAGTTTTTTTGTAGATTTGACAGTTTTCTTTTTTCCTTCTCTTTGATGCCTTTTAAATAATTCTTCCATTAAGTCTTTGACTTCATTTTGGGACTATACCAACTCTTACACAGAGTCAGATGAAATGGATTCGCAATCTTTCGGCATTTTTAGTCGAGAAGCTTGAATTATGTGATATTAAGCAATATTCTAATTTTATATTTGACTGACTGAGTTATCCGGCTTTGAAGGCCCAATGTGAGATCTAGTCTCGAGCGTAAGGGAGGGTGCCGGTTTAGTAAAGGTTAACTTAGCCTTAAATTCAGTTCAAATATAAATTTTATTAACGTAATTAACCTAAATATCACAATTCATTTGTTTTAATTCAAAATTCCAATTCTAATAATAACTTACAACCTAGTAAAACTACTACTACTACTATTAAAAGTTCAACTACAACGATGACGACAATTTAAAAAAAAATCAATATAAAAATTCAATATAGCAACCTTGCTGCTTTTCCCACACTCTGTGTTCTTATTTTTGTTCCTGGAAAGAAGAAGAAGAGAGCTTGTATTTCTTCGAAATTAGATGGCGACAAATTTAAGCACAGAGTAGCAATTCTGAGAAAGAGACCGAAAATGTAGTAGAATTAAACTTCGACTGAAACGTGCTGAAGCGTGCAAGCAGAATTATGCTTCTGTTGCAGTGAGTATTGAAACTTGTAGGCAGAATTATACTCCTGATACAACGTGCTGGGGCGTGTAAGCAGAATTAAACTTCTGTTACAGCGAATGTCAAATCGTCTGCGCAGAATTATACTTCAATCGCAACGTCCTGGAGCGTGTAAGCAGAATTAAACTTCTGTTACACGATTGGGGATCAAGTGTAAGATTTTTTGGAGTACGGATTTTAATAGAATTAGACTTCTATATGCAAGATAGAGCAAAATTATACTTTTGCTCCGAGGATGGGATTCAGATTAGATTCTGATGGAGGATATTTTCAGATTAAACTCTGCAAATATAATGTGCAGCAAAATTCGATGCTGAATATGAGTAGAATTATACTTCTACAATAATAGAATTAAACTTCTATATGAAGGATAGAACAAAATTATACTTTTGTTCAAAGGATAGGAAACAGATTAGAATCTGGTGGAGGATGCTTTCAGATTAGACTCTGAAAACCTAATGGTGGTTTACCTGCGGCTCGCCGCCTTTTTATAACTGCCGTGAACAGCTATGTCCCAGCTTCATGATGTGTTGCCCTGGCAACGCTTGGTTCGATGGTCCAATTTTGATTGTGGTGACACCAACTGTTTGACTTAATGTCATTAGACGACATTACAAAATTGTAAACATTTGGAGGGAAGTGATTCGGTAAGTTTATAATATTTTTGGTTAATTTATATGTAATCAATGCATTTTCCTTATTTTTTCTAGTTAAAATATTGCATGGGATGGCTATGGGAAGGGATTTGCGGTGGAATATTTATATAATTAGATAAGTATATTGTGTTATATTGATTGGGAACATGATGCTTTGTGTTTCCTTTTATATATATTTTTAGGAAAAGGTGATTTCATCGAGGAATATACTTTGATGGCGCGATTTCAACGAGGAATGTGCAAATATGTATGTGGACTGAACAATGGTGTAGTCGTTTATAGGATATATCTGTAACTTGATGGCTGGTAGCGTTGAGAATACTGACCAGCACTAATTCTTCTCCATATGACAGTAAACTGTTTGCCAAGAAGACTCCATCGCTTATTTCTTGGGATAAACAGAGCATATCTTCTTGAGTTTGTAACGGGTCTGGTGCAACAATTTGAGAGCGCGCAGGTATGCAGATTGGTTCCTTAAAGGTAACCAATTGCTGCCTGATTTCATCGGTCTCTTGTTCGTCCAGACAGCTCATTTCACATTCCTTGAGCTCTTTTGTAGTTTCGCAGCCAGCTTTTCTCGTTTGAGAAGCCTTGAAGAGACTGCGGGTAGATAGTTTAGACTGTTTAGACTCTACCTCTTCTGCAAGTGTTCTTACTTCGACTGCTTTTTCAGAATGTAGCTTGTCCGTCTCAAACTTCACTGGCAAAGCATATTCCTCGGGATTAGTCTCCGTGCGAGGAAACCTTAGTGCTTTATTAGGACCCTCAACGTTACAGTTTTTTGCTAGGAAATCTTTTCCTAGAAGTCCATCATCGGAAAGGCCCAGCAAGTTCTTTACGACTTGAAACTTGCAGGGAATTTTGTTTTTGAAAACGAAGTTTCCCTGGCAATTTCCCAGCGTTTTTCCGGTACCAAATGGAGTCTGAAACGTGCACGCCTCATTGTGGTTAATTGTGTTAAGATCTTTTAATGACATTTTCTTTATTATACATACCTCAGCTCCTTTGTCGACTACTACTTTAGTTTGGCCGTTCTATTACTGCATGTAACAGGTATGACCACGAAAAATTAATTTTTTTTTATAAAAGTAAAAAATTATAATTAAAAATATGCTTTTACATTAAAAGGTTTAATAACCGGTAATTCTTAATGTATATTTGTCAGTCAAATAATAAAGGTCGAAAAATGACTTTTATTTTTCTGTCAAATAATAAAAGTAAAAAACTTACTCTTATTTTTCGGTTAAACAATAAAAGTCATTTCTTTACTTTTATTTCAGTCAAAAATTTAAAGTCATTTGTTAAAGGGCTTCTTTCATTTTGGGGCATTGAAAGATACTCACAGTAAAGTTCAAGTGTAATATGGAGAACCATAGTCAGAAAAGTGTTTTGTCTGGAAATTAAATTCGTAATGTTTCATCATTGAAAATATGTAGCAATCAAACACTAAAACCAAGGGAATTCTACTTCGAAATGCATTCGTCCAATATAAAGGTTGTAAAACTCCCTTTTTTTTAATATAGTTAAAAGGAAACGATTATATAATGACTGATATTTTTTAGTCGTACAAATACCGGTTACTTGTTGCTTTTACTTTAAAATTCATAGAAATTACAAGCCCTGCTAAAACCATTAAAATTGGAAAAAATACAAACCTGAATTTTTATCGCCATAAGATTGTAACAACTGCTTCCAATTTGCACCCTTGAGATCTGTTTCATAAATTTTGTGAAACGATTTTCAAAAGACTGGCACTTTGTAAATAATGTTCTTCCTTTTTCAGCATATATAGTATCAAAATCAATTTCAATCTAATAAAAAAGTATGGTTAGTATGAATTATTGTAAATAAATATAAAATCAAGACTTACAAAAGAGCTAGCACCGCTGCCTATAAGTAAGGGCCGTTCCTTTATTATATTAGACAGTTCTAAAGTTTTGTATTCAGACAACATTTTACTTGCAGTGTCTTTATATAACTTAGAAGCTTCCTCCCGTGGAATATTTATGTGGTTATACCGATGAGTTGATTTAATTTCTTCGTATTTAGTATTGTCTGGAAATTTAATTAAAACGAAATTAATTACATTTAAATTATATATGCAGTCTGTTTGAATGCTCTGTTGGCTTTTACTATTGTGAAAATATTGGGGGAAGATCCGTAAATAATAAAAATTACATTTTCAGGATTTTTTTATTTTTCGGAAAAATCAAAAAATTATTAATCTTTCGATTTTGAATCAAAGGAAGAAAGAACCGGAAAAATTGATACATGAATTTTATGAGTAGCAGTATATTATTAATAAATTTCTTGCTCCAACTTACCAATCACATCAGTGCTATTATCTTCTTGATATTCAAAAGGAGATGAAGAACTTACAGAGGGCAAAAGCTTGTTGCAAGGATCTATAACTCCCAAAACACGGAGCCTTCGAACCTTGTTTCTCCATTTATTGGAGAGCAATCCTTGAGGATTTTTTATCTTCTGCCTTGGCTTGTAATATGTTTCCTATTTTTAAAATAGTCAAGTAATAACTTTAAAAAAAAAGTGGTTTAAATGCAATAACATGGTTTTCAGTTGGGAAAAGTCGTTGTATCTCATTAGAAAAATATAATATACCTATTATTTAAATCCATATTTTTCTTATTAGATAAATAGTAATCTGTTATTATGTCAAGAATTTCAGACTTATGAGTTTCAAGAAGTTGTTTTTTGGCTTCGTAAAATTGCAATATAATTCGACCTTTTCCATTTGATCTCATTAATTTATGTAGATCCTATTCAAAGAAAATGTGATTAAACATTTCATTCTTTTTAACGAAAATAACATTACACAATCTAAAGTAAAACCCGGGTTAAATTCTTCTTCATAGTCGGGTTTAGTTTGCGCTTGTGTAATTATGTCTTTACTGTATATAGGTAAAATGTATTCTCCTCTCCATTTAATTAAAATATCCTTAAATTTTATTCTCTGTTTTATTTTCTCAAATGGAAATATTTCGTTGATCTCATCAGTAGAGATTACTTTTAGGTGTCAAGTAGAAAGCTCTAATTATAAATTTAGGTAATTTTTGTCTTTAAAATGTAAACATGTAGTAATTAATATGTAAAATTACCGAGAATTCGCTCGATTATTGGTTTCGGAAATTTTCAGGACTTCAGCAATTCTTTAGTAACTTCGTTGGCTAAAAGTTGTGGTAATACATCATGATCTTTTCTCTTACAGTATTTTATCATAATTACAAAAATACACGAAATATTTTCAATGAATTTTAGTCTCAAAAACGATAAAATTATCATCTTATACAACTTATTCGCCATCAACAGCAGAACTGAATTTTTATCAGTATCGCCTGGAGATTTTAGATAAACTAATTGGTAATCCCCGAGATGATCCATCAACCACACCAGTATCAAGAGCTCATTCACCTGAAATTCTGCCGAGAGGAATAGAAAAGTGCAAAGAGAAGTTATTTCGTTTCCAAATTATCGTATATATAAGCCACATTTATTAAATTAAACACTAACTATAATTTAGCGAAGTAAATAAATAAATCATATATTGCACAATTTTACCATCTCCGTTTATCAAATTTGCAACGTTCTTATACACTTTTAGGTAAATATCCACAACACTTATTTGTAGCTCTTGATTAAAACAAAATCAACAAAATAATAAACTGAACTGACGCTTTAATTTGCCCTTCTTTGCGAGGAAATACTGCACTTCATTTCTGAATTCTGAAATCAAAGAACAACTGTGTCAATTCCTTCATTTCTTCTTCATAGGTGAATACAAGTAATAACTACACTCATACTAAAAATCTTGTGTGCTTGCAGCAAGAACGTTGTGACTTGAACTAACGATTTCATACCTGGAGATGCTACCATATGCTTACGTTAAGCATCGCCGGATTGTTTCTAAGAAAAAAATGTTAATTTATAGGACAATGTTCTTGTTACTAGCACACAACAACTTTGTGTGATTATGGTTGTTACTTCTATTTGACTGAGTCGTAAAATACATGTTTATCAAAAACAACAGCCAGAACAGCAGATGCATCCATTCGAGATAAAGCTGAAATTTTTCGTAGGATTAGTGTTGCCATGCATGTAATACTAATGGATATGAAACGCAGACTTTCTAGCAAAGATTTTCATTTGCAAAAATACATTTATTTGGCAGACTTTTAATATTTTCAAATGAATTATCAGATTAACATTTCTTCCAGTTATGCGATAAGTAAATCTATAATTTGAAAAAATTAAAAGACTCTAAAACCCATAATTATTATGTCGTTTAAGTTACGGGGTACGTACAACAAATATATATACGCAGAATATTAAATCATAAGTTTAATACTTTTTGACGGTGCATCAACCATCCGTCAGCTATTCCATCCGTTTGTAAATCAACACTATAACTTGAGCGCGTTGACTTAAAAATTAAAATTTAATTTATTTTCTATTTAAGTAGTCCCATGAGACCACACTTAAAACTCAATTCAATTTAAATTTGCGTTAATTTGTTATTGGTGAATATGGCCCTTAGAGATCTGGAAACTTAAATATGACATTTTTTTATACAAATCGAAGTTTAGTATAAATGAACTAAATCGGACAACTCCTTCGTAGGATTATACCATTAAAAAGATTTCGTTTTAAAATTTGAATACTTGTTAAGAACGTTCTAACACAGAAACCACCAATTTTCTATTTGGTTCATAGATATATTGTCATTTAACTTTAAATTGACTCATATGAAAAATTTTAGTTTTTGAGTTATGCCACAGTGAGCGATATATTGGTACCTAATGCCTGAAAATATTTGTCCTATATATGACTATATATGACAATTTTCTACAAATTTTCTACATTTCAGTTTAAATTCAGTTTTTTCTATATTTAATTTTTTTTCCATATAGCATTGCAACAAATTAATTCCTTTATTATTACGTTTATTGTCAGTAAGCCTACACGTATTTACTTTAATCAGGCAGCTAAAGAATTAAATTTAAGATATTGATTTGTAACTCCAAATGAGTCATGCTTGGGATATGCATATTTGCTTAAAGCAAGTAAAAATACATTAGCACTGAGTAAATTACGAAATGCTAAGGCGAAGCCATAAATTCGCTCTTTGTAAGCATGGACTTTTTTCTGAGTGTGGGGGATCTACAAGATAAGGACTTCAGATGCATCCTGAGTTTCCTCAGGGAAGCAAGATAGATCTGTGGAAATTTTTGAGCTCTCCCATGAGAACAAGGAACAGAATGGATCCATTGGTGCTCTATGTGAGACAGGCTAGGTACTTATAACGACACCCCTCTTATGTAACCTAACTGATCCTAAGCTAGTGTAATCATTTGAGCTCTGAGTGGATCTCCCTCTCTCTCCTTCAATTTCTGATCCTCTTTTCTTTTCTATGGTTTAAGTTACGTATCTCGCCAGAAAAATATACAGAGACAAAGCAAAAGGCTCCCACACCTTTCCTGTCTCCTTGTACGAAATGGGAAGTCATCTGAGCAAAATGAAATATGTTTTTTGTTTAGCTAACTACTCCTCCTGCTAACTCCCTCTCGGAAACTATTTCCATTATTCTTATCAAAACCTTCGTACTATCATCTGCATGCCTTTCTCCATATTTTGTTGCCCGGAGTTGACTATTTCAACGATAAAATACTTTTTATATTGAGGCGGTAGTTTAGTGTGATATATTCGTCCTTAATGGATGCCATTCTCCGAAGTATGCCCAATTTAAGCTAATATACCGGCACAAGTATGTGTGTGCATTTGCTGTGAACACACACAAACACACAAGTTCATAAATTTCCGTCCTAATGAATAGCGAATCAATTTAGAGGCAATTTAAGAATACTGAATTTTTGTTGTATTCAATTTCCCCGGAATTAGTTAGGAATTCACGCAGCTGTCAAGGGGCTATATTCAGGTATGCTTTGCTTGCTGGAGTTCTTTGGCTACCACACAGGAATTTTTATAAGTTGCTTGCAACCCATGCACGTATCGCGCCATCTGTTGAATCTGAGCTCGTTCGTATTTATGAAGCACCTGCCATAGTATTTTTCCTTGTTGACCCACTTAGATCTTTGGCACTAAATTTATCTACAGAAAATTAAAACGGAATCCCACAGAGACGTTGCTGTCTGTATGTCACGTCACAAGCAATATGCAGTACTTGTGACCAAAATGCTTCATAGACAATTTTTGTTGTCAACCTTTACGTGAAAGAGGAAACGGCATCTGAGACATGGCAAATTCCAAAAAAAAAAAAAAATAACTAAATAAACATAATAAAAACATAAAGGGAAAACGATGGCAATTTTATTTCTAGGACGGTTGATGAAAATTTAGGCTCCTTCTCTTTTTGTGTTGGGGGTATTCCCATTTTATTGACGCGGAAGTAAATTTAAAGGAAGGGTTAAGGAACGTTAGTGATGGCAGGCATAGCGACTATTTGTAAATCCGTAAAATATCTACGATAAGCCGGGGTGAGGTGAATAACAAAGGTTCAGCAAGCAAAATATGTGTACAGTTCATATTAGTTAACAAAGCACGTGCACAAAGATGGTCGCTTTTTAAATGGAATCTACTTCAGTTCCCTCAGAATGTGCGGTTAAATCGGGTTGTTAGTTGAACTTTACGGTTTTACTGATTTCTTTTGCATTTGTCTACCTTTTGACAGTTTTAACAGATCAGTGTCCGTGTTCGCAAAATGAAATCAATTTGGTTAAAAGATGGAATTAACACGCCAAAACTAAAACGATAATTAGGTGTTGGAGCACCATTTTTAATAACTGTAAAAACTACGGTCTATTGAGTTTCAAAATGGGCGTAGTTTGTTCAACAAGGACAAGAAACGAGAGGGAGACCCTGTAACATTCATTGTCCTAGAAATCATCGAAGCTGTACGAAACATTCAGTTTAAAGACAATCGATGCAACTACGGGTATACTGAGTTACCCACTGATTCATAATCAGAATAATAACTAATCCTGCATGAACAACGTGAAGTCAAAAATACTAGTGCTCGGTGGATAATAATCAGGTTGATTGAGATCCAAGAAAAGCCCGGAATAGACTGAAAAAAGAATGTTAAAGGTTCATAATCAAGATTTGTTTGTTTAATTTAATTGTTTTTTTGCACATGCCGATGTAAAGAAAAATTGATATAGGGGGTGTCTGTAGAGCTTAGATAATTTTGAAAGCTATAATGTTTTTAGTTATTTATCCCGCGGACGGGAATCGAACCTACACTTGTTAGAATCGGTCAATGATTGAGAAAGAAGAATTTTAAGAACTTTTATTTTTTAATGATTCCAAATCAAATTTATAAATACAAGAAGAAAATACAACCGCCTCGTCCGGGGTTTGAAACCGCGACCTTCCGTTTACCGGGCGACTGCTCTTACCACTGAGCTAACGAGACAGATGATTTTCCCTCTCATTTATCAATTTGTAACTAGCCTACTAAGCCACGTTTTGCTTTCAGCTGGCATTAACCAGTAACGATGAAAGCGCACAACTAAATTGTAAATTCAGTTTTTATTTATTTTTCCCGTCGACGGGAATCGAACCTACACTTGTTAGAGTCGGTCAATGATGGAGAAAGAAGAATTTTAAGAACTTTTACTTTTAATGATTCTAAATCAAATTTATAAATACAAGAAGAAATTCTCGGTTTCAAACCCCGGACGAGGCGGTTGTTTTTTCTTCTTGTATTTATAAATTTGATTTAGAATCATTAAAAAGCAAAAGTTCTTAAAAATCTTTTTTCTATATATAATGGAGTCGTGACACTCTTATCCAAACCAGGGAGAGAACTACGAGTGAAGGTTGCTTCCATAGATCCTCCGAGTCTTTCTGAAAAGGTCTAAGGCCTGAGTACTATTGGTGGACCTAACAAATTAGTGGGTGATGATTTGGCCCAGTATAGTCTGTGTTGATTACTAGCGTGGAAAATCTTTAAATTGTTAATAATTTTACAATTACAGGAGAAAATTTTTACCACTTCATAGCAACTGTAAAAATAATAAACAACACCAGCATCCTAAAAGAATTCTCAGTCACCAAAATGACTCCGAAATTAATTACGATATCTCCTTGATGACGTGAAAGAAAACAATTATTTAATTAAGTTCAGAGGTTGTTCACACACCACTATTTGAATTAAGTGGCTGAAAAATTGTTTGGATCTAAATTTAATTGAGCATTTGTGGACTCCACTTCATGACTAATAGTTTTCAAGAAAATTTAAAATTGCTACATTTTTCAACTTGTGGAGAAAGTTTATTGCATTTATATTTAGGGGCACAGGACTATTCGACAATTCTAAGTTTTTGCATATTTATTTAAGTTTTAGGGTCCTTGATTTTATCAAGTTAGTTTTTTTTCTATGCTTAATGAAAGCGAATTATATAAAAGGAAATGCGAATTTTGGTACGACCAAATGGATTAAGTTACATATTGTTTTTAAAATAAATGGACTGGAGTATTCCACCTAATTCTTTTTAACCTTTCCGAGTAGAAGAAAGCGATAGGCACCAATTTTGAAAACAAGTTTTTTGGTGGAGTGGTTCGAGATGTTATTTTATAATTAACTATTGTTGTTTATATGCAGCTTTCATCTGGAAAGTGGGCCTAAGAATATTGATGTATCTACTATTTTCGGGTAGGAAGTTGTGATTTAGCTAGAATTTGACTTTGAAAGAACTCTTACTTACGAAGCAATAATACAATACAAGAATGATCATTTCTTAATGATTCGATTGCACCTCTGCTTGACATGAATAGCAGAAACTTAGGTTACTTAGCCCGACAGATGTCAGTCGAAATCCTCCGTCGGAATGCTGTTGTAGTTCTCACGTCAGAGCGTATGACCGTACAGTCCCTGCTTTCTTTCTTTTATTTTCTCTTGAATCCTATTACCTTGTTCGGAACATCTCCATGAACGATTGCGTATTTAAGAGCTCGGTCCTTCAAAAAAATCTTAGGGTATAATGTATGCAACTATTTACAAAACTAATAAATTGTGTGATGCTGATATTGAAAACATTAAAATTTGAAACAAAATTTATAATACCCTCACAAAATATTAAAAAAAGAAAACAACGGTATTTTCATATGCAATAGATATGTACAAGAATAAAATACTATAATGAAGTCATCAATCAAAAACAGTGGGAATAAAGGAATCAACGCAAAGTATCAACCCGCACTAAGTGTCGGTACTTATGTACATACCTATATAAAATCATTCCATATACCCACAACGCGCCATAATCTACATCATATATTCACTTCAAGTAATTTACAATTCCTTCTGTGAAGACCTCGAAGTACCAATTTATGCGGTCGACCAAGAGATACCAAGTTATATCTATAATTCCGCAAGATCCATCATTTTGGGAAATGTACATCCTTAAGCAAATTAGGACAATACTCCACCGATAGTCTTAAACACAATGTCCCTCTGCTGAGGGAAGAATCAATAAAACAAGCAGTCCCACATGTGCTATACTCTCTCTCTTGATTAATTTTATACTGAACTGGTCGCAAAAAGAAGCCTATAAAAAAATCGTTTTCTTACTCTTATACATCATATAAAAACTGACGTAGACTCTCCATCACATATTGAGTCTCATAAAAAAAGAAATTGAGCTATCAAGAACGACGAACATTCCTTTTATGAGACCATTTCAACATTTGCGTGTCATCACTCATGTAAACGGCAGCCGCAACCGCAGATGAGTTCATTTAGCAGAAAAGATACGAAACTTTATTACGTGGCATATATTCGGCGGCGGGAGGAAAGTGAATTTTAATTAACGCTATCTCAATTTGTGGGTACGCACACATTTACAAGTACTACTAGCAGCAGTCTAAACTTGGAGCATTTAAGTCAAAAGATTTCAAATACCTACTTATCTGCAATAATCCAAATGAACAAGTGTCTAAAGTCATAATAGAGATTCTGCACAATAATGAAAAAAATTTTAAGCTTTCAACCATTTGGCTTAAACCTTAAGCAAAAACTACAAAACAGTCACAGTTCCATGATTCTCCTCCATCCAGAGCTAGAAAAATACCATAAAATTACAAAACCGACCACATAGCACATTCTTAGGTTGTGGCAGGAAAATCAGTGATATCATTATCCTGTGATACAGCAGTCAGTCGGTTTCTTGAGGTCGTCAAAGGAATGCAGAGAAGATGCTGTTGGGGGTAGTCTTTTTTTTTTTATAAAATATGAGTGCTCTGCAGAACTTCCACGCACAATTCTTGATATTACTATATTATAGTATCCCATGCGGATTTCCCTATAGGCCGAGTAGGCCCGGGCCTAGGGTGGCAAAATCAGGTTGCGGCAAAGCTTGGTGAGATGTTTTTTAAGTTATCGCGCCCTCTGTGAACCCATACGTCAATGTTGTGTCCATAGCACCCCGAAAAAGAAATTTACACGTATGTAGATTACAAGTATGAAAATTTTGGATCTATGCTTCTTATTCCAAATTCAAGCGCATCATTTGCATTATGCTCCACTACAGTCTACATATATTAGTACTGCGTTATTTGGTATTTTCGCTGTCACTTTTCGGATTTTACAAAGAGTAGAGGGGCGGCATCTTCCATAGGCCATAGGCACCCAAGTTATCAAATCCGCCCCAGCATAGTCCCCTACATTCAATTTTATGATTCCTTCGTGGCCAGAAGGAACCCACGTACTTAACTTCATCTTAATACTCCGAGATGAAAGTGGCACAATCTTGTGTTTGTGAAGTTTTAAGCAAATTTCTGAATTGGAGTAGAAAATGCCTGTGGACATTATTTCAGAATAAAAGTCCCTTTGTTTCCGGTCCTTTTTACATCCTAGATAAAATCTATACTACTAAGTTTGTCCTCCCGTTTGTACCACATTGAAATAACAATGGTAGAGCAAGATATATTGGACACCCACAAATAATGATTAAAGTTGTTTTGATTTTGGAATGTTCGTGTTTCCGTCCGTCTGTCCGTCCATCTGGCCATCCTCACGATAACTCGAGAAGGCATTGAGTTAGAGAGCTGCAATTTTGCACACGTGCTTTTTAAAAGCAAAGTGTGAATTTAAGTTCGAAAGTAGGACAAATTGCGCAACTCTTAGGTTTGACATACGAAGGTTTCGTTTTCCACTATATATTTCGGCACTGCCTGAGAGCGCGACAACATGGAGAACTAAAATTTTGTACACGGCGTTTTCATAAAAATACTAAATATGATGAAGAGTAAATAGTAAATATGATAAATATGTGAATAAAATCAGTCCTAGATGGTGTTATTGTACTGGAAAGGTCTTCAGAATATGAAATTCTATGAAATTGGTTATAATTATTTTTACTGTCCTACGAACTGTTCTAGAAATATATCCGAAAAACCATTTCAGCAATCAAACTTGCAAAAAGAGGTGACCATACGAAATTACATACGGCCACTCATCTAGGATATCGTAAGAATTGGTCATAGACCAATTCTACCTTTCTTACTTGTCTTTTTCGTACATTCGCGTAGTTTCAGGAAATTTACCTACTTCTCTGTTTTATTTATACTTATATTTAATTTGCTGTAATCCTAACTACTTTAAAACTTGTGTCTTTTTTGTACTACTTGTAAGTGCTTCAATTTAAAAATTGAAACAATTTCAAATAAAACAATTAGGATCATCGCCAATACAGACTGGCTTTTGGAAATTTTTAGTAACTTTTTTTTAAATTATGTGGATCAGTGAAACTCCTCTTTCTCTCTTCTAGAAGAATTTTTGAAAATATGCTTGCCCCTAACTAACAAGCTATCTATTCCTGATTTATAGATTTCAAGATTGCCTTCTTATACTCCATCACAGTGATCCCATTCGTAATTTTGACTGAGTTTGAATGAGAATATTTTTGTAATAGTGCGCAGCATAGTATTTGAAGTCCTCTAAGGAGTGAAAAAAAATTGTCTATACACGAAATAAGAATTTAAGTATGGCCGTATGCCTTCATTTGACCTTATTCTTTTCCTATTATTGATTAAGGTGATAGCAAAATGTTTGCTACGGATTAGGGGAACATCGAGGGGATCACCTCAAGCCAAGTCAGTTTTCGTTGTTTTCCTTATAATATTATTATTGTTTTCTTAGATGTTCTCTACATCTTTTATAGTTCTCTTTTTGGCCCTTAGGGCTCATCTTTAGTCCTGAATTGCATTTTATATCCACTCTTATCCTATTGTTAACAGTTGGCCGTTGGTGTTCTATGAAACTTTCCGTTCCTTTACCGTACCTTGCCGTATTTTGATTTACTGCATGTCGTTCTCCCTTTGGAGTCAGATATCATTAATTATTGGTGGGAGGGCGGGGGAAAGATATAGGAGAGGATAAGTATTAGATTTTGGTGACAGCTTATTTTAAGGACAAGTTATGAAACAACAAAGGTTTTCGGACTGTTTTTCATTTGAATGTTAACAACTAGAAAAGGAAAACAAATCAAACTCTCTTTAATAATATTACGAGTAAAACAAAAAATGTGAAAGCTTAGATTACATCCAACGAAACATAGTGGCAAATGATTCATTCTCTTAAATGAAAGGGGAGGGACAGAATTTTCAGACTTTACTCTCATTTAATGTTCCCCCACTCCTGTGAATATTTTTACTGAAATATGGAGAGACGACATCAAAGTTGGTCTGAAAGTTGTTGTAATTTTCCTCCGGTATTTGAACCTGGGCACCTGGTTACATACATTCGGTTTGCTCTAAAAAATTAAATGAGTGAAATTCATCCTGTATTCTCTGATGGTTTTGGGAAAAAGAGAAATTTAAGCTTACAGAAATTTTACATCTCCTTGGCCAAAGCAAAATTTATATTTTTCTTAAAAAAATGAGTTTGATACGATGTACGATAAAGTCATCATGAACAGTTTGAAAGACTTTGGAGATCTTCACGAAGATTTTATCCTTCGGATAATCCTAGGTTGTCCCAATTTTTGTTATTAACTCGCTGTCTCAGTCGTACTAGAACCATGCATAGGTTGGACATTTTTACCCATTCATGCAAAAGTCAAAAGTATATTGCATATATTATATATATATCCTTTGTTCAAAACTAGAAATTTTTCTGATTTCGTTCTGCTGTTGCCTAATCTCTTATTAGGTTAACTTTGGTTTAATATCGATGGCTCCTAAGGAATTGGCTCCGCTCAAAGACACTCTCTAACTAAATGTGTCTTAAATGTGATATATCGGTTCAGTTCGAGGGATCAACTGAAAATTGTTAGGGCGGTTTTATCTCCTACTTAAATTCAATATCAGAGTGCAAATTTCCCAGAAAAAAAAATGTCTCTACATGAAGGATGTTCAACAATTTCATTTTAAGCTCAAATCATTTACATCATAGCATCAAGCGGACGGCCTTAGCACGAAAACTATATAGATGGAAACGTTTTAGAATTTCTACTACTTAAATTCAATGTCAGAGTGCAAATTTCCCAGAAAAAAAAATGTCTCTACATGAAGGATGTTCAACAATTTCATTTTAAGCTCAAATCATTTACATCATAGCATCAAGCGGACGGCCTTAGCACGAAAACTATATAGATGGAAACGTTTTAGAATTTCTCAAACCTGATGAAGTTTTCGCACTATATCTGCAATTAGGAAGTTCAAAAAACTAAAACTTATAAATACTTTCTAATCACATTCAATGTCTACTAGCTACAAAAGAAATCAGGCGTCATCAGAGAAAGATTGGGGTTGCTCACTGATTATGGTGCATATTAATAAATTACATTTTGCTTTCAATCCAAGCCCCCGCCCGATAATTGAGAAACATAGTCATATTCTAGATATCGTTGATTCCTTGAGGTTTTCTATTGGTTGGGTAACTCAGGATAACATTGTTAAATTACTCTTACCCTTAACTTTGTCATTCCTAATTTATTTTAATCTACTTTAATTAGCAATATCATTATTCATGTTGGAAATTTATTTAAGATATGCCATCACTTTAAAAAGTCACAAGCTAATGTTAGTGAGTTTCTAATGTGGTTCAATTGGATTTTCGCCCTTGTCGTTGCACAAATTTCTTCATGACTTCCGATTGGCTTTAGACAAAATCGTGACAACTGATGCATTGGTGGTGTCCTTTTAGATATTCTTCCGAAAGCATTTGATTCTATGAATATTACTTCCTTGGTATTTGGATACCCTTAAAGCTCTTTATTAGATGTACTGTTCTTTTCGTATGTTGTTAATACACAACGTGACAATTGATTAGATACATGCATTATTTTAGCGAAAATTCAAAATAATTTCATATGCACTTTTGGAAAGTTCATTTGAAAATATTTACAACCGCATAAATGTGACGGTTGAGCTTATTCGTTAAATTTATTTGACAATAGTGTGTTAAAAAGGAAATTTTCATTGTATGTGGAAGAGGATTCTTAAAGATGCAAAACAAGGTTAAGTTCAACTGTAAAGTTTAGTAATAGTTCGAAAAATGTTCATCATTGTTGTAGCCGCCAGTTCATAATTTGAACGGGGACGAATGCGGTAAAAACATTTTTCTCGATAAAAGCACGAACTAGACGCAAGGAAAATTGTTAGTGATCGGTTTTCACTACCCTCGCTCTACTTCCCCCCCCCCCCCCCCCGCCAGAATTTTGAAATGCATCAAAGTATATTTTTTCAAATAGAGCAAAATAGTAATAAAAATTATCCAAACATTTATTGGTTAGTTGAGTTAATAAAAATGGTATAAAGTAAGGGAAAAACAGCCAAAATAATAATAAAATAAGGGAGGAGGGCGGTCATTTTAAGGTTGTTGTTTGTATTTATTATACCAATAATGTATTCACCGTGCTATTATTCTACAGTGGGATTCTGAATGTTATACATTGATCTATGCAAAACACTTTTATGTATAATTACGAATGACAACTACCAACTAAGGCGCATCTTACAACTGGTGTTCTATTTATGATATAAGAAGAAAAAGTAAATCTACATATATGTGGGTGGTTGTTCTTTATTCGGATTTGAGAGGACCAGCGACTCTCAAATATTTGATTCAATTCTCAATTTTCTTATTGGTCTCATATTCAAACTATAAGGACAATACTAATTTGGGCGGATTTTTCAAGCACTAGTCTAAGGCTTCTGATGATTCATAGATATTTGCGTAATACTTTCCTTTTGATTTCCTTCTTATGGTGTAACGCACATTGATCCAAAGTTGAAGTAGACCACTTCACAAAATTTGCTGTCTTCTCACTCTAACAGTAACAGTCTTATGAGAAGCAAAAAAAAAACGAGGCCTTATTACTCAATATTCAATCAGGAAACTGCGTCAAAGTTTGTTATGTAATTATGTAAGCCAGATACTCAGTGAATCGACTAAATGTAAAGAAATTACACGAAAACTTAATAATAATGTGATCAAGCTTTTTACAATTTTCTAAAATTTACACAAAAAAAAACAAGAGAAAAAAAATTTTAATAATAATTCCACTCAGTTGGTTAGATTTTCATCCTGATATAGTATAGATTCATGCTTCACTATTTTTATTTACATAGGTAAGTTTAAGATGAAAAATCAATTAGAATAATAACCAAGTAAGTACCTACTCAGAGCTACCCCTATTAGAGTACAAAAAGTATACTTACGAAATTCCGTTGAAAAACTTAATTTTCATACCTTTTTCTTCCTACTACCACAAATTTTCCAACTGATATCTAAAATAATTCTGATTGACATTCTCAAGTCGGTCATTCTCAAAGTCGCACAGGAAACGGAAAAGATACATTTTCACGTAGCAAGGATAACCAAAAGCGATTTGAGGAGAGTGTTCTATCCGAAGATCCACTCAAAGTCCACTCAATTTTTTGATCAGCTTACCTCAAGGAATCGTGTGGTATACCGGAAGTTATCTTGTTCTGAATCACCCTGTATATGTACTAAATATGTATAGGTAAGCATATATTATATACAGTTGAAAATTTTTTTAAATAAATTAATTCAGATCTTAGTCTTCAAAATTTATTTTTTTTCTTGGTATCGGTACTTAGTAATATTCAGAGTTTGTATTTTTTTAATTATAATTGTTTCGTCATGCCGTGATACAAAATTTCGTCCATACGTACTTGTTTATATCAAGGTTGATTAAATATGTATAAGCCGGGATCATTCATTTCATTTTTTAAAATACCAGATGAGTGCAGAAGGATAATTTTATTAAGCATTGTTGGAATATTTACCTGCAAGTGAGAAACTCAGAAATTTTAACGTTGTGAAAATCATTTTTCTGAAAATCATATAAAAACTCACTTCACGAACAAACTTTTCACAGATTATTCGATTCCCAAGCCATATGACGAACCATGCTGCGCTTGCTCAGAATTAGCTCTAGATTCTAGTTGGTAGCTGCAGATTCATATAAGAAGGAAAATCTAAATCGGTCTGCATGAAAAGCACTTCATAAAAAAAGAGCAGTCAAAGAGAAAGTTGAAGATGCTAGCAGATAATGCTTAGAAAAAGAAGTAATAGCATTCCTCTGGAAGATGAAGAATTGGCAGTTACTAAAACTGATCCTGTAAAAACATGTATAAGAATTATAGGATACCGTCAATCCCGGAAGCAACAGGTATACTTCCATATCCGTTTCCTTCACCTCGTTCCTCATATAACAGTTGGAGAAAATACTGGAACTAAGACAAATATATTCTTTCCAAAAAATCGTAAAATTAGTCCTGATGAATTGAAAGAAAAAATAAATTTGTTAAGTAATTTATCTTAGGACAATTTTTTTCACAAAGTGAATTGATCTGAAACAGAAGAGGAACTTTCTCTAAAATTTTTCTCTCTCCTGCCTTAGCGTACGTGGACAACAAAACGTGGCGAGGTGAGACAAGGATGTATCAAGAGTTTAGGAAATAAAATGATTGCACGCTGCACTGTAAGAGTGTTCATAATAACGCTGTGGCACCACGGGATGTTGGAGACTTCTCGAGATATCTCGCTCGAGAATGAAAGTTTTCATTTTTTCGCGAGGTGCAGCGTACTAATTTTGATATCTGGCATATTCTTATTGGTTTTTTCTGTGATATATTCGAAATGTTTTTTACTCATTCACATATACTGGAAGAATCTATGAGTATCAGTATGTACATCAGTGGCGTACCGTGGACTTGGGTGAAAGGCCAGCAATCAGGTTATAATTTTACAAAAGCGTTAAATAACCATGCCTTCAAATGTTCTTACAGCTGTTCTAATAAATTATCTATACCTCTCTCGATAGCTAAAGAACTCCAGGAGTTAATTTTTGAAGAAAATAGGCAACTGTAAAAGTCAGTGAACTGCGTCGACTGGGCGAAGAGGAAGATGAAGGGTAATATCCAGCTCGTAAAAGTGATAGATATAACTTAACCACTCTAGGAGAGGACACAATAGATCAACTCTGGTCGGTTTGTCTGCAGGGTCTTAGTGGATTAGTCTTCCCTGCTCTTAACTTTAAGATATATGTCGCCCTTAAACTTTTGCAGGTTGTATGCCGGAGGAGAGACAGAAGATGGTAGACTGTTCCACATTCGCACAGTTCGGGATAAGAAAGCATCACGGAATTTTAGTGTACGGCCGAAGGTAATTTGAAGGGTAAAAGGATGAGCGCGGGATGCAGCGCGAGTATTGCGTGCAGGAACTATTCTACAAGGGATCAGACCAGATATTTCATCAGAACATTGGCCATGCATATAGCGATAAAGGAGCGAAAGGCATCCAACATTGCGACGGTGCTCGAGCGAGTCGATATGTCGAGTAATTGCCACATCGCCAATGAGCTTGCAGGCTCTCTTTTGGACAATATCCAATGAAGCTAAGGCTGTGCGACCAGCCCCGGCCCAGATATGGGAATTGTATTCCATTCTAGGTCAGATGTAGGACTTTTAGAGGAGCGCTATATTTGATGGGCTGAAATATTTCTTACACCTTTTCAAAAAACCAAGACATTTTGATGCCTCTTTGGCAACCGAGAAGATGTGATCTGTCCAGCTTAACTTACTGGAAATATTAATGCCAAGAATGCTTAGTGACGGTGAATCAGAAATTAATGCACCATCAAACGAAACGGGAGTGGTTAAGTGATGGTCTTGTTTTAATGAGATGAGACAGCTTTGGGTCTTAGATGCATTGAATTCGACGCGATTCACTTTGCCCCAAGCGAGAATATTGTCAAGATCGTTATTCAATGATCTAATCATGCAGTCTCGTTTAACACATGCGGCGTTCCCTCTGAAATCCGCAAGGGTGTCAAAGGAGTATGCGAAATCAAGGGTACTTTCATCAGCAAAGCTATGGATAGGATTGAAAGTGAGGGAAAGCAGATCATTAATGAAGATTAGAAATAGAGTCGGAGAAATAACAGAGGCCTGGGGGACACCGGGATTAATAGGATGAGGATCAGATATAACGCCATCTAACAGAGAGTATTATTCGTCGTCTTCATGACACTGAGAAATTAAGCTTTTCATATGTAGCAATGTTAGGAGTAAACGTTTATTGCGTATCCCAGCTGATTCTTAAAAACAAGAACCGCGAATATCTTATATACATAGGTAAAGTAATATAGATAAGAATTTCGCAGCGGAATATGCATTTGATTTTCCCGAGTTACACATCAATACGGAAGATCAAAATAGCCAAAAAAGCAGATTTGCGATTACGTCATGACGGGAACAAATAAATATTAAATTAGCTAAATTAAAATATCTATAATTGCTCTTTTGCTTATTTGGATCCGACTGTACGATTTTGTCATCAATATCATATTTCAAGCCATCTCTTTTCTAAAGAAATGTGCGCCTATCCAACTTGAAATTCCCTTCCAGATTGTACAATTTTCTTTCGCCCGTGCGGCTTAAAAACATTTGCATTCCGACAACCAAGGTGCTTCCTAACCGCCCTACGTATGTACACGAAGTTGATGGAAGCACAATTAAAAACACCTCCAATCGAAACAAATACAGCGTTAATCTATCATAAGAAAAATATATCCATATGAATGAAATTAACGTAATACATCCAGGCGGTATAGCAGTTTTTGTAGGGCCCATAGAATCATTTTTTTAATTGTGAATCCATTAGGTTTGGAAGCATTTATTTTTGAGCGTAGCTACACTGTAAGTAGCGAGCGAGCATCAGAGATGTGTGACGTCATAGGAAAATTCCCGACGAGTACGAATGCCATACATTTTGTTGGATGTTCTTCGATTGCTAATGGAAGCAGAACTACAAGCCGCCTCCTCAGGAAGTGGTGTCGGTTCCTATATCATATACAGAGCACAGATCGTGTTCGAATGCATCCTTTTCATAGCATATTATTCGATTGCTTTGCTTTTGATTCTTTTGTTCACAAGGAGGTGATTCTATAACTGCTTCTCTTCGAAGGACAAATAAAACGGCTTTACGGAAAATACATTTTATTGAAAATATTTTGAATATTTTTTGATCTTAATTTTGTATTTCCTTTCATTCCATTTGGTTTAATTAAATTAAATCGGACACCAAAGAGAAGCATTGCTTCCCTTACTTCCAAAGACGCCACGCCACAAATGTACATCTTCAGATATGTGGATAATCAAATTCCCCAAATTCTAATCGCTTGTTATTTATGCGGTTACGAGCAAAACTGCATAAAGTACACTTGTGTGAAAAATGTCATGCCATATAGTTGCACTACTTGACAAACACAAAAATTCTACTTCCGAATGTGATGACATTATTTATGCTCTTGCTATGATGCCACCCAATACGGGCCTTATAACCATACATTGTATGCGCCCATAAATTCCAAATTATAACTCCTCTTTCAAATTGGTCAGCATTCCTTATATTTCAAAATGTAAGAAATGCAAACGTAGCGTTTTTGGCCATAAATTAGCCTCAGTATAAATGCGCTGACAAAGCAAATGCGCGCTTGATTTCTTGGCTTTAATTTAACAACGACGAAAGCCAAGAAGACTTTTATATTTGAGTTAGTTTTCGATACTCGGACAGACCACAAGCAAGGAAGGAGCAAGTACAGTTTTATTTACATACCACACAAAACTGTGTATACAAGAAAAAAAAGTTTTATTTGAATACCATACAAAATTAGTGTATACAAGAAAGTAAAGTTTTGTTTAAACACCATACAAATCTAGTCCAGACAATAAAACAAAGTTTTAATAAAATACCATACAAAACTAGTGTATTCAATAATCAAAGGGAACTAGCTACCGGGCGTTACATCTTCTCGTACGGGAAAGCACGGGTGAGCCGCGAGAAGGGACGCACCGAGGTCCTTAAATTCTCAACACCAAAATTATTAATGAACATTTTATGTATTGACAGATACATTGACTATTGAGCTGATGATCACAGACCTACAATTTTCGCGACCGCCGACAGTCCCAATACCATTTCAGGAAATTAAAATTTCTGGAATAAACATCATTCATCATTAAAATTTCTGGAATTAAGATCGTTCATCATTCAAATTCTGGAATTAACATCATTCATCATTAAAATTTATGGAATTAACAACACTCAACATTAAAATTTCTGGAATAATCAACATTGAATTTGCGGAGCTATCAGCATATTTAATTAGTGGAATTGTCATCGCCTATAAAGATTTAACAGCGACTCAGCAACCATCGATGCATGTACAGGACAATTTTTGTGGAAATCCGACGGAATTTATTTATCAAGGTTAAACAAAAAAATCTTTATAACTCTTTCAAACAATTTTATTTTATTTTAAACATATAAATATATTCCACTAAAAATGCATAAAAATAGGTTACATGTGTAGGTGCACGTAGTTACCTTAGGAATAAACTGTAATACATGGTGCATATCGTGATTAATTATAATTAGTGTGAAGTTTTGAAATCCTTATCACATGCTTATTTTGTGAAAGAGATCGTGATATGTCTGGTAGCATAGTAGGGCATTAGTAGTGTTTTGTTAAAAAAAAAAAAAAACAAAAAAAGGAGATATGGCGATTGATTTTCTCTTACGAGGCGAGTAGATTTATTTCGTTTTCTCGACGCTAATTTATCTGATTTAAATTGAAGTATGGCATATGATCTACTTCTTGGATAGTAAATGAAAGCAATAAGTCTTTGGTACTTAGTTTCGACTAGTGTAGGGTGACTCGTTTTCACGAAGTTTGTATCAAAGGATTTTATTACTATTATTGTGATAAAATGAAGTTTATATTTTTGTATTGATGTGAACATCTGCACGCATTAAACTTAAAGGGGTTGACTAGAGACTCATCTTCTAGTTTTGTCGTTGTCTGCGTTTCATGGGAGAATTCCGAGCTGTTTTTACTTTTTCGTATATCTCCTTAATTACAAAACTACAACAAGAATAGTATTCGGATAATTAGTGCTACTTTTTGTTGGGTGAACCAAGAACAACCAGAAGTCGTGTGCGGTTCGGTGTCATTAATGAAGAATCATCTTCACCCGACGAATCAGATACCGAACAAGTATCAGATGCAGAACAAGTATCAGTTACAGACAAAGCACCAGTTACAGACTAAGTAACAGATACAGAACAAGTATCCGATATCGAACATCACATCATAATGGAGGCAAAGATAAGTCTGGCAGACATTTCCGGTCTTGTCCCAGTGCCCTTGATAAATTTATAAAGTGTTGTGATTTGCTATTTTTTACCGCTAATACGGCAACCGACAAAGCCTAATTCCTAAATGCCAGAAAAAACGAAACTTGATGGTCCTGCCTTTTAAATAGTCCAATACAAGGATAACCCTTCTTGGTCAGAGCTTTCCAAAGAATTGAAAGACCGCTTTAAGGAGGATAAACCCAGAACTGTTGTTTATAATGAACTAATTTCTGGGAAGCAAAATCCTAAAGAAAGTGTGGAAGATTTCGGCCAGAGAGTGGTGTAATTTTTAACAGCACTCGATACTGCTACGTACTCCAGTGTGGAAGATGTAGCTGCACGAAGGTTTTTGGTAGATGAAAATCGAAATCTAGCAGTGTAAACCTTTAAAGATAATTTGGGGAAGCCAAACCTGAAATTACTTCTGAAAGCTCATGGTGAAACAGGCTTAATGAAAGCTATTTCATACGTATTAGAACACTCATATCGAATGGAAAAATATTCAAATTTATTTCCTACTTCCAATGTGTGTAGCTCCTATAGGCAACAGGCTCCCACCTGACAAATATGCCACAAAGAAGGGCGTATAGGGGAAAAATGTGTTTCAGGTTAAGCGTAACCAGTATAGAAACATAGATGCAAAATATTACCGGAATGATCCTCAGTGTTACCAATCGAACCAAATATGCCGACAGAAGTGCACCTCCAGGAAGGATGCGCGAAGGCTCTGATTCATCAAATTCGCAACCAAGAAGGAATGTACACTACGTTCCCAACCAGGCGAACATATTAGTCATCAAGATCAGCTTTCCAATAAAAGAGAAAAGGAAACCTGAATTCCCGAATAGGGACAGTCGGCTTTCCATTTCGGACTCAATTCTCAGCCGACGTACAAAAATACTAAAAACATGTAAAACGAAACGAAAGGAAATACAACAACCTCCAAACATACTAGTATTCTTGAGTGTGACCGACGTAGGAGTCACAGTAAATTTACCACTAAAACCACTTGAAAACCCTATGCTAAAGTTGCTTGTCGACACGTGTTCTGAAATAATAAGTCTTGTACAAACTAAATTCAGAACCGGGTTAATAACTTCGCAATCACGCAATCAATGTTCAATTTCTGCACTATCGGGAGGATCAACCTTTACTTTTTGAAAATTCCAAGGATCCCTTTATTCCCTAACGTAAAACAATCTCTATACATTAAACACAAATTTCACGTACTAGAACCAAACGCTAATTTAGCCTATAATTGCATAATAAAGAACGACTTTCTTAAAAAATACTACTGTACAATAAATTATGATGATTCTGCTCTACTAATCAGACCCTACAAGCTGATACTTTTACCAACCTGGACCATTGTCTACAGACTGCAGGGGAATATATACATTTCTTGCTTTGAGCGCTCAGTAACTGTAATTGGTCTCTAGTCACAAATGTGACAGGTAGGACTGGCAATACAATCAAAGGTGGCCAGAAAATAAGTTCTCCTGAGAAAACACTACTGTTAACATTCCCGCAAGGTGTGAAATAATCGCGAAAATTCCTATAAATACCAATAAAGAGGTAGTGTTGCATAAATAACAAATAATGCTAGGTGTATACTTGGCAGCTACAATAATCAAACCCCAAAATAAAACAGCTAATATTTTTTACTTAACTCCACGGAGAAAGTTGTGAGATTGAATCAAAATGAACTGAGTCTTGAATGGGAAGAATTGGATAACTTCAATATTGGTCAAGGTGATAAAGACCAGGATCAATTAAAGAACCGTTTGTCGAGGCTTAAAACACTTTTGAAGTTGGAATATTGTAATTCCGTAGAGGAAACCTCTATTCGGGAGATATGCTGTCAGTTCAACGACATATTCCTCCTTGAGGGAGACCATGTCAACCAAACAGATGCCATAACACACAAGATATGAACTCATGCAGATAAGAATTCAACTCACGTACGACCTTACAGATTGCCGGAAACAAAATAGAAAGAAATATATAGGCAAGTACAAGAAATCTTGGAGAATGGTGTCCTTTCGCATAGCTGAAGTCCATGGAACTCGCCATTACTCCTCGTGCCGAAGAAAACAGATATCTCCGGTAATAAGCGATGGAGAGTGGTTACAGACTTCCGCAGGCTAAATGATGTAACCATCGGAGATGCATACGCTGTTGAAATGAAAGCCTTTTTGGACTTGAAAATACTCTTCGCAATAGAAAAAAACGACAAGAATAATCTCGGACTTGTGGGTACATTATTTTATCCAGCCTCGATACCAAATGACGTGATCTCCAATCTCTTCTTATGGTCTAAATTACAGAGTTCAGTGCACTATTACAGAAATTAATTGAATTGAAACAAGAACCTAATTGAATGAGACAAGAAGTAAGAATTGAGCGCTACATCCCAAATGTACTCTATTTGTAAGTTATACAAGTTTAATATATATATATATGTATATATAATTCAATTGGAATGATATTTTAAATGAAATATTATACAGCGCTTTAAATTTAACTATGCTATACTGATAATAATAATAACGATAATTATGATGATTATGATGTGGACTGGAACATACACTTCCCAATATAACGGATATATTGGACCAGTTGGGCAGATGCAAATATTTTAACACCTTGGATTTGGCATATGGATTTCATCAAATCCTGGTATACGAAAATACTGTATTCAGTACGCCATCTGGACATTTTGAGTAAAACAGAATTCCATTTGGTCTAAAGAATACGCCTGAAACATTCCAAAGACTAATGAATAATGTTCTAATCGACCTGGATGGCACCCACTGTTTTGTTTACGTCGACGACATTGTTATGCATGGATACGGTCTTCGAGATCACAATAAAAAACTAATTAAAGTACCAGATCGCTTAAGAATTCATAAACTAAAAATCCAACCTGAGAAATGTTATTTTGTAAAAAAAAAAGAGATTATGCTATTTGGAACATATAATAACAGAAACGAGAGTAACCCCCGATCCTTCTAAAATAAGTGTGGTCAAGTCATAAGCAACACCGAAGAAGGAAAGAGATGTGAAATCGTTCCTTGGTTTTGCTGGATACTTTCGAAGCTTTATTCTAAGCTTTGCCAAAATAGCAAAACCTTTAATAAAACTATTAAAGAAAAACGTTAAGTTTCACTGGGATGCATTCTGTGATGAATGGTTGAACTTGTTTAAACAAAAATAAATAAGCACACCGATATTGGAATATCCCAATTTTACAGAAGAAGATATAGGGAAAATATTGAATGATTATCACACGTCACCAAGTTATATCTTGAACCTTAAAACGAATTCAGCCAAAATATTACTGGCCCAATATGCTGAAAGATATCAAAAATTTCATACGAGGATGCGAGTCTTGCCAGAAGAACAAACTCGATAGATCAACTCGTGTGCCAATGAGGATTGCAACGACGAGTAGTGAACCATTTGAAAATATAAGTCTGTCATGTCTTCAAAAAGTCTTTCGCAGTACTTAAAACTCAGTACTGATTCATGAATATGACAGTCAATTCAATCAGATCTGTGTTGGGAGAACTCAGACTAAATAATTCCAAACGTCGTGTATATTCCCAACTGGAATCACTAATTCCTTTAACGACACTCATGATCTTGCGCTTGCAAAGTACTCTTAATACAATTGTCGATTTGTTTACAGACGCACACCAAGGTAAACCACATCCCGCCATATTTTCACCTGAACAATTTGAAATATTGTTAGGTACTATCCGAAAAGAAATTCCTAATGATACTCGATTGCCAATAGAATTGAAAAATAATAATCTGCTATCAATCTATAAGATAAGTCACATGAGCGCAACTATATATAATCAAAAATATATTACGAATTGAAAGTGCCTTTCAAGGAAACATATCAGCTTTACAAAATAATCTCATTCCCTACTTGGTTCCAAGAGAATTTCATGGAGATACAACCATCTATGGACTACCTCATTATAGACTACGATAGAGAATACTTCTATAATATGAATACAGCAGAACTAGGAAACTGGCTAACAGAAGACTTTTCCTATGCCGAATCACACACCCAATATTCAACGTCCATACCAAAAGCAACCAATGTGAATTAAAACTATTCCTCAGAGAAGGCACTTTACCTAACACTTGCGATGTGCGCAAATTTAATCATAGTACCTCTTGGATACAGCTTTCACAAGTTAACAAATGGATGTATTCTACTTGCAATATATCTGCAATTGACGTAATTTGTCAGGATCGTGTCGCTACTCACACGTTAAGCGGCAACGGTATTTTGGAAATAACCGGAAATTGTTACGTATGCACGAAAGACATGATAAATCAGGCTTATAGCGTTGATAAAAGTGAATTCAAAAATTTCTTTTTACCACCATTGAATATTTCTGGGGTACTACACTCTTTTGAATTTAAGGCAGACAATACAACTAACCAAATGGCCATATTGAAATTTACGTTGGATGACGACTTTGACCAGTTATCGAAAAAAATTGTGTCGCTGAAACAGAACGCAAATGTAGAACCTATAAATGGGCATACCATACACCATTACACTTTAGTTCACATAATACTATTTATCTTATTGGCACTAATTGGTTAGAAAGTAGTCAAGAAAATGAACTATTGCTATAAAAATAAAAATAACAGTACCCAACAAAGTACAGAGACGACCAACAGTCATGAAATTAAAATGGAAGAGTGCAAACCTGACAATCCAGGAACTCTAAAATTAACAGTAAGATAAAAAGAAAACCAGAAAGGGAAAAATAAAACGCTCAAATAATAATGTGATGTCTATTATTTGTATGATTTAAATAAATTAGTCAACTTCTAATTCTAATCATTTTGTCTTACCTTAATTAAGTTTTGCAATTTTTACCAAGTGTCTTATTATAGTTATTAAATATTTTCAAAGAATTCATAGCTTACTTATATTTATGCGTAATGCCATGACAATAGATAATACTAATGTGCATGAAACATAAATGTCTTAATTTTTGACCCTTACTGTTTTCACCTCATTTAAAAAAAAAAACAAGAGGAAAGTTCTTTAAAATTTCATAGATATTACAATGTTCTAGTTTGTGTTATTTAAAAATAAAATCTAACCTTTATAGAGAAAAAATATATATAAAACCATATTACAAAAAAAAAAATATATATATATATATATTTATATATACGGGGTGTGGCAGAAAAGTAATGAGACTGGCAACACTGCAAGCGATCTGGCAGCTCTGCGCTGTTGTCCTTGATAGAGCACATGTAGGAGGGCACTGCCATAGCTCAGTGTAAGTTTGCACTCCTTCCGTTAACGACGTGATTTATGTGACTGCTATTAGTGAAGTTGTATTTTGGTGGTGCGTCACGCAAAATGGAACAGCGGAATTTGGAGCAACGTTGTGCCATTAAATTTTGTGTTAAGCTTAGAGAATCGTCAAGTATGACGTTTGAAAAGTTAAAACAAGCCTATGGGGAACACTCTTTATCCCGAGCTCAAGTTTTTCGCTGGCACAATTCATTTTTGGAAGGCAGGGAACACAGATCAGAGAGGCCTTCAACTTTGAAAACCGACGAAAACATCGAACGTGTGAACACCCTTGTGAGATCAGATCGTCGTTTAACATTAAGAATGTTGAGTGAATAATCAGATTTGAACAGACGTCCTTAAAAGGCTCACAAAAAGGGTCATTGGCGTAAGACCAGACATTGCAGTGAAATGGATGCTCCATCATGACAACGCTCCACGTCACACTGCCCTCTTCATAACAGAATTTTTGACCTCAAAAGGCATTCCTGTGGTTCCCCAGCCCCCATATTCACCTAACCATAGTCCCTGTGACTTATTCCTAAACTTAAAAATGTCTTCAAAGGATGTCATTTCAGGACTTTAGAGAACATCCAAAAGAGTGTGACGGACATGCTGAAGACCATATCGATCGAAGACTTCCAGTGCTTCTACCAGCAGTGGGAACAACGTCTCCATCGGTGTGTAGCTGCCCAAGGGAACTACTTTGAAGGAAATAGCATTGACATTTGAAAAAAAAAATAAAAACTTTGGTAAATAAAAATCAGTCTCATTACTTTTCTGCCACACCTCATATATAATGAAATAATAATATTATTAAAATTTTTTTTATGTGTAACAAAAATGTATTTTGGACCATGTTATTGCATATTGCTTCACTTGAATGGGCCTGCGAGGATCCAAGTAGTTTTCTCTCAAGAAAATTCTCATACTCTTCAAGCATACGAATTTTCTTTTTCCAAAGGGGATGGTGTTATGAAGCCACCCAACACGGCCCTCATAACCATACATTGTATGCGCCCATAAATTCCAAATTATAACTCCTCTTTCAAATTGGTCAGTATTCCTTACATTTCAAAATGCAAATTAGCCTCAATATAAACACTGAATTAAAGAATGTGCAAAGATCTAACTTCATCTAGCATTACCAGCGAGTTACAAAAAAGCTTTATCGCACAAGTAATTGTGCTGACAAAGCAAATGCGCGCTTGATTTATTGGCTTTAATTTAGCAACGACGAAAGCCAAGAAGACTTTCCTAGTTGAGTTAGTTTTCGGTACTCGGACAGACCACAAGCAAGTGAGGACAAGCAAGTAAAGTTTTATTTAAATACTACACAAAACTGTTTATACAAGAAAAAAAGTTTTATTTAAATACCATACAAAATTAGTGTATACAAGAAAGTAAAGTTTTGTTTAAACACCATACAAATCTAGTCCAAGCAATAAAATAAAGTTTTAATAAAATACCATAAAAAACTAGTGTTTCAATAATCAAAGGAAACTAGCTCCCGGCGTCACCTCTTCTCCTACGGGAAGGCATGGGTTAGCCGCACGAAGGGACGCACCAAGGTACATAAATTCTCAACACTCTCACTGCGTTATTTACCTAGAAACTGAACGCTTGATTGTGAACACTACACCTCGAGATGTATCTTCACCTCTCGCCTGGCTCAACTGCCTAGGCTCGCCTCGCCCTGCCGCGTTGTGAACGTACCCTTATACAAAGACATGCTAAATTAGGGTGTCATTCTGCCCTCTATTAGATGCATTTTAGGGTGGCATCCTTTGCTAAGATTTGATACCATACTTTCCGAGGGTATTATCAATTTACTTAAAGCAAAATTAAATTAAATGAGCAATTTAGACAAAAAATGCGTACTTTTATTTGATGAGATGTTAACGAAAAAAAAAAATTGAGTATAACGTTAAGGATGATATAATTTTTGGTTACAAAAATTTAGGGCAGCTGGGTAAGAAAAAAGGGTATTGCGACAAGTATTCTTTTGATAATTATTCGCGGATATAACCGGAATAGGAAGCAATTTTATGATATTTAAGAAAACTTTTGCGTATTGGATTTGAAGATTTGGAATGAGATATGAT